>JAVXUM010158214.1:0-13368 GCA_035590655.1 Pouteria glomerata
CTAATTCCCTATCCCAAACCCTAATTTCCCAAATTGGCACTCCCTATTTGCCAATCCCCAACCCTAGTTCCCAATTGAAAACCCTAAATCCCCAAATTCAAATTCATCCTTCAATTGAAAACCCCAATTCCCAATTCATCACACTTACCTCCCAATTAGATTTTCCTAATACCTTAAACCACAAAATTGATCAATCCAATCCACAATTAGCATCTTCAAGTGCTCAAATTGATACCCTCAAAGACGACTTTCCTGTTTTGGCAGCTTCCAAAAAAAGAAACCTTTCCATTTTTGGAAACCCTGCCAAAAAAAGAAACTTTTCTGAAAATCTTCTCTTTCCTAAACCTCACAACCTTAACCTGCTCAATACTCTCCAACTTCCTCCTAAACCAAAAATTGATACTCCTCGCTCTCCCAAATCCTTTATTGTTATTTTGGCAAATTACAACACCCCTAAACCCACAATTCTTTTTAGAACAGGAGGCACTTTCCTTGGCAAGCCAGCTATCTAATTTATAGCTATGAAAGTTGAAATCATGGCCGCTCCATTTAAGCTCTGTTTGATCGGTAAATTCTAAACGTCACAACCCTTACCAGCCCGATACTCCCCAACTCCCTCCTAAACGTAAAACTGATGCTCCTCGCCCTCCTATATACTTTATTGATATTTTGGCAAATGATAACACCACTAAATCCAGAATTCCTTTTAGAACATGAGGCACTTTTCGTGGCAGGCCAGCTATCAAATTTACGGCTGTGGATGTTGAAATCATGGCTGGTCCATTTAAGCTTTCTTTTAGGAGACTCCTGTGGTTCCAGTTTGGATTTCCTTGCCATTTCTTCCAGTTCATTTGGTGCATTGCAAGGAAGATTTATTCTCTATTGCAGCTAAAGTGGGTAAGCCTCTCCGGACAGATCACGCAACTGCTATGCTTAGAAGACCTAATCTTGGTTGAGTATTGGTTGAGTTTGCTTCAGGAGGTTTTTATTAAAAATAAATAAAAAAACCCTAAACCCTAAACCCAATCCCTTAAATCCGAATCTCCCAATTTCCCATCCTTCAATTTTAAACCCTAGTTCCCAATCCGATACCATTACTTCCCAAAACCCAAAATTGACAATTACTACCCAAAATCCCCAATCCAATAACCCTAATTCCCAACCTCAAACCCTAATTTCACAAATTCCTAGCTTACCAATTCGAAACCCTAATTCCCTATCCCAAACCCTAATTTCCCAAATTGGCACTCCCTATTTGCCAATCCCCAACCCTAGTTCCCAATTGAAAACCCTAAATCCCCAAATTCAAATTCATCCTTCAATTGAAAACCCCAATTCCCAATTCATCACACTTACCTCCCAATTAGATTTTCCTAATACCTTAAACCACAAAATTGATCAATCCAATCCACAATTAGCATCTTCAAGTGCTCAAATTGATACCCTCAAAGACGACTTTCCTGTTTTGGCAATTTATGAAAATGAAAACCTTTCCATTTTTGGAAATCCTGCCAAAAACTGAAACGTTTCCCAGAACCTTCCCTCTCCTAAACCTCACAACCTTAACCTACCCTAAACCTCCCAAATCCTTTATTGTTATTTTGGCAAATGATAACACCCCTAAACTCACAATTCCTTTTAGAACAAGAGGCACTTTTCATGGCAAGCCAGCTATCTAATTTATAGCTGCGGAAGTTGAAAACATACCCGCTCCATTTAAGTTCTCTTTGATCGGTAAATTCTCTTATGGAAAGCCCAAAATAGAGACTGTTTGACAGTTCTTCAAGGCACTTGGATTGAAAGGTGAATCTCATAGTTCACTCATGGATCCTCGTCACATCCTCATCAGGTTGGGTCTTGAGGAAAATTACACACGCTTTTGGGTGTTGTAGACTTGGCGTGTTCAGGGATTTACTATGAAACTTTTCAAGTAGTTTCCCACTTTCGGGTGCTCTAAGGAGTCTCCTATGGTTCCAGTTTGGATTTCCTTGCTATTTCTTCCAGTTCATTTGGTGCATTGTAAGGAAGCTCTATTCTCTATTACAGCTAAAGTGGGTAGGCCTCTCCAGACTGATCATGCTACTGCTATGCTTAATAGACCTAATGTTGGTGGAGTACTAGTTGAGTTTGTTGTTTCTCAAGAGTTTGTTGATAAAATCTGGATTGAAGAATGAGAGGAAGGCTTTTGGCGAAATGTAATCTTTGAGATAGAACCTAAGTACTGCCTTGCTTGTAAGCATCTGGAGCATAGGCAAACTGAATGCCATTTTGATAATCCTGCTCTACGTGACTCTCGTAACAAGATTAGAGGGAATGCTAAGTCTTGAGATGATATTGTAAAACCAGCAAATGAGAAGGCACCTCTGGGGGTACCTATATATGTTCCGGTGTCTTAGACTCCACTCTCGGTTTCTATACTGGGACTTGTGCCTCTATCGTCTCCTGTGATTATCCCTTATTCCGCTCCTTCTCAGTTGCCTGCATCTGTTAGTACTTCCACTGTCACAGCTATTTCTACTCCTGTTTCTACTGTTTTGACGTCTAATAGGCATGTTGTGCTTGCTCTTTCTCATATCAGGATTGCTATGGATTCTATTGCCCTCAGTAAGATCACTGTGGATGTTGCTTCTACGCCTTCTCCTGCTCTTGTAGTGGGGATTACTCCCCCTACTTGTGTTACGTCCTCTGAATCTAGTTCAGCCTATGTTTCTTCTGGTACTCTATCTGTTAGAGCTCCTGACTTTGTGCCCAGAGCTTCTTCAATTATTTTGATTTCATCTGCATCTCCCGTTGTGCCTACATTGCCTGCTTCCTTTCCTGGTTCTGAGGGGGCGATTATGGTTCCTATTCCTATGAATGGCACATTTCCTGTTGCTTATAACTATCTTTCAGAGAGTGTGCCTAGCAACAGGTTATTTGCTGTGGGTCGTATTATCTAATTCATATTCTGCCAGGTCTGCTTCCTCTGATGAGGAGTCCAGCGAAGGAAATTTGGATATGTTTATGCGTATGATTCGGAGCGAGAACCTATGCATGATAATGATTGTACGAGAGGCATTATCGCTAACATAGAATCAGACTCTGCCTCACGTCACTTGGATACTTATTTCGATGATGGTTTTCAGCAAGTTGTCCGGCGATCTGATCGTCTGAAATCAAAGAAAGCTAAAGGCGTTGCTGTAGACTCTACAGTGACTGGACGTTAGAAGCATAGATGAGATTTTTAGATATCTTTTATTTTCCTTGCCTCCGCTTTTGTTTTTTGAGGTCCGGTCCATGCCCCCCTCCTTTTTACTGTTTGGTGGTTAGTCACCACCTAGTATTTTCTATCAGTTATGTTTTCCTTTTGCCTCTTTTGGAGGTTTGGCTTATGCCCCCTCCTCATATGTATTTCTTTTACGTTTTTTAACATACTGGTAGGAGTCCATGCCTAACCCCCATCTTTTAGAGGTTTTTGTTAAAAACAATAAAAAAAAAACCCTAAACCCCTATCCCTTAAATCTTAATCTCCCAATTTCTGAACCTTCAATTTTAAACCCTAGTTCCCAATCCGAGTCCCTTACTTCCCAAAACCCTAAATTGCCAATTACTACCAAAAATCCCCAATCCAATAACCCTAATTCCCTATCCCAAACCCTTATTTCCCAAATTGGCACTCTCTATTTGCCAATCTCCAACCCTAGTTCCCAATTTGAAACCCTAAATCCCCAAATTCAAATTCCTCCTTCAATTGAAAGTCCTAATTCCCAATTCATCACACTTACCTCCCAATTAGATCTTCCTAATACCTTAAACCACCAAATTGATCAATCCAATCCACAATAAGCATCTTCAAGTGCTCAAATTGATACCCTCAAAGACGACTTTCCTGTTTTGGCAGCTTCCAAAAAAGGAAATCTTTCCATTTTTGGAAACACTGCCAAAAAAGGAAACTTTTCCCAAAGTCTTCCCTTTCCTATACCTCACAACCTTAACCTACCCAATACTCTCCAACCCCCTCCTAAACCTAAAACTGATACTCCTTGCCCTCCCAAATCCTTTATTGATATTTTTGCAAATAATAACACCCCTAAACCCACAATTCTTTTTAGAACAGGAGGCACTTTTCGTGGCCAGCCGGCTACCTAATTTACAGCTACGGAAGTTGAAATCATGGCCGCTCCATTTAAGCTCTCTTTGATCGGTAAATTCTCTTATGGAAAGCCCAAAATAGAGACTATTAGACAGTTCTTCAAGGCACTTGGATTGAAAGGTGAATCTCATATTTCACTCATGGATCCTCGTCACATCCTTATCAGGTTGGGTCTTGGGGAATATTACACACGCTTTTGGGTGTGGCTGACTTGGTGTGTTCAGGGATTTACTATGAGACTTTTCTAGTGGTTTCCCACTTCCAGATGCTCTGAGGAGTCTCATGTGGTTCCAGTTTGGATTTCATTGCAATTTCTTCAAGTTCATTTGGTGCATCGTAAAGAAGCTTTATTCTCTATTAGAGTTAAAATAGGTAAGCCTCTCCGGACTGATCATGCTACTGCTACGCTTAATAGACCTATGTTGGTAGAGTATTGGTTGAGTTTGTTGTTTCTCAAGAGTTTGTTGATAAAATCTGGATTGAAGAAGGAGATGAAGGCTTTTGGCAAGATATAATCTTTGAGATAGAACCTAAATACTGCCTTGTTTGTAAGCATCTGGGGCATAGGCAAACTGAATGCCATATTGATAATCCTGCTCTACGTGACTCTCGTAACAAGATTAAAGGGAATGCTAAGTCTGGAGATGATATTGTAAAACCAGCAAATGAGAAGACACCTCTGGGGGTACCTATATATGTTCCGATGTCTTAGACACCCCTCTCGGTTTCTATACAGGGACTTGTGCCTCTATCGTCTCCTGTGATTATTCCTGATTCCGCTCCTTCTCAGTTGCCTGCATCTATTAGTACTTCCACTGTTACAGCTGTTTCTACTGTTGTGACGTCTAATAGGTATACTATGCTTGCTCCTTCTCATATCAGGATTGCTATGGATTCTGTTGCCCCCAGTAAGGTCACTGTGGATGTTGCTTCTACCCCTTCTCCTGCTCCTGTAGTGGGGATTACTCCCCCCACTGGTGTTACAGCCTCTGAATCTACTTCAGCCTATGTTTCTTCTGATACTCTATCTAGCAGAGCTCATGACTTTGTGCCCGGAGCTTCTCCAAGTATTTTGATTTCATCTGCATCTCTCGTTGTGCCAACATTGCCTGCTTCCTTTCCTAGTTCTAAGGGGATGATTTTGGTTCCTATTTCTATGAGTGGCACATTTCCTGTTGCTTATAACTATCTTTCTAAGTGTGTGCCTAGCATTGTTTGGTTGTGACGTCTGATAGGTATGCTGTGCTTGCTCCTTATCATGCTGGGATTGCTATGGATTCTACAGTGACTGGACGTAAGAAGCATAGATGAAATTATTAGCTTTCTTTTATTTTCTTTGCCTCTGCATTTATTCTTGGAGGTCAAGTCCATGCCCCTCTCATTTTCATTGTTTGGTGGTGAGTCACCACCCAGTATTTTCTATCAGTTATGTTTTCCTTTTGCTTCTTTTGGAGGTTTGGCTTAAGAACCCCTCCTTATATGTATTTCTTATACGTTTTTTAATATACTGGCAGTGGTCCATGCCTAACAGCCCTCATTTGGAGGTTTCTATAAAAAAAAAAAAAAACCCTAAACCCTAAACCCCAATCCCTTAAACCCTAATCTCCCAATTTCCAAACCTTCAATTTTAAGCCCTAGTTCCCAACCTTCAAAGAAAGCTAAGGGCGTTGCTGTAGACTCTACAGTGACTGGACGTTAGAAGCATAGATAAGATTTTTAGATAACTTTTATTTTCCTTGCCTCTGCTTTCGTTTTTTGAGGTCAGGTCCATGCCCCCCTCCTTTTCGCTGTTTAGTGGTTAGTCACCACCTAGTATTTTCTATTAGTTATGTTTTCCTTTTGCTTCTTTTGGTGGTTTGGTTTATGCCTCCCTCCTCATACGTATTTCTTTTATGTTTTTTAATATATTGGTAAGAGTACATGCCTATCCCCCCTCATTTTGTGGTTTTTATTAAAAAAAACAAAAAAGAACCCTAAACCCTAAATCCTAAACCCCAATCCCTTAAACCCTAGTCTCCCAATTTCCCAACCTTCAATTTTAAACCCTAGTTCCCAATTCGAGACCCTTACTTCCCAAAACCCTAAATTGCCAGTTACTACCGAAAATCCCCAATCCAATAACCCTAATTCCCAATCTCAAACCCTAATTTAACAAATTCCTAGTTTACCAATTCAAAACCCTAATTCCCTATCCCAAACCCTTATTTCCCAAATTGGCGCTCCCAATTTGCCAATCTCTAACCCTAGTTCCCAATTGCAAACCCTAAATGCCCAAATTCAAATTCCTCCTTCAATTGAAAACCCTAATTCCCAATTCATCACATTTACCTCCCAGTTGGATCTTCCTAACACCTTAAACCATCAAATTGATCAATCCGATCCACAATTAGCATCTTCAAGTACTCAAATTGATACTCTCAAAGATGACTTTCCTGTTTTGGCAGCTTCCAAAAAAGGAAATCTTTCCGTTTTTGGAAACCATGCCAAAAACGGAAACTTTTCCCAAAACCTTCCCTTTCCGAAACCTCACAACCCTTACCTGCCCGATACTCCCCAACTCCTTCCTAAACCTACAACTGATGCTCCTCGCCCTCCTAAATGCTTTATTGATATTTTGGCAAATGATAACACCCCTAAATCCAAAATTCCTTTTAGAACATGAGACACTTTTCGTGGCAAGCCAACTATCAAATTTACAATTGTGGATGTTGAAATCATTGCTGCTCCATTTAAGCTCTCTTTGATCAATAAATTCTCTTATGGAAGGCCCAAAATGGAGACATTTAGACTGTTCCTCATGGCACTTGGATTGAAAGGTGAATCTCATCTTTCACTTATGGATCCTCGTCACATCCTTATCAGGTTGGGTCTTGACGAAGATTACACAAGCCTTTGGGTGTGGCAGACTTATCGTGTACGGGGATTTACTATGAGACTTTTCAAGTGTTCTCCCACTTTCAGATGCTCTGAGGAGTCTCCTATGGTTCCAGTTTGGATTTCCTTGCCATTTCTCCCAGTTCATTTAGTGCATTGCAAGGAAGCTTTATTCTCTATTGCAGCTAAAGCGAGTAAACCTCTCCGGACAGATCACGCTACTGCTATGCTTAGTAGACCTAACGTTGGTAGAGTATTGGTTGAGCTTGCTCCTGGAGGTTTTTATTAAAAAAAATAAAAAAACCCTAAACCCTAAACCTAAAACTGATACTCCTCGCCCTCCAAAATCCTTTATTGATATTTTGGCAAATGATAACACCCCTAAACCCACAATTCCTTTTAGAACAGGAGGCACTTTTCGTGGCAATCCAGCTATCCAATTTACAACTACGGAAGTTGAAATCATGGCCGCTCCATTTAAGCTCTCTTTGATCGGTAAATTCTCTTATGGAAAGCCCAAAATAGAGACTATTAGACAGTTCTTCAAGGCACTTGGATTGAAAGGTGAATCTCATATTTCACTCATGGATCCTCGTCACATCCTTATCAGGTTGGGTCTTGGGGAATATTACACACGCTTTTGGGTGTGGCTGACTTGGTGTGTTCAGGGATTTACTATGAGACTTTTCTAGTGGTTTCCCACTTCCAGATGCTCTGAGGAGTCTCATGTGGTTCCAGTTTGGATTTCATTGCAATTTCTTCAAGTTCATTTGGTGCATCGTAAAGAAGCTTTATTCTCTATTAGAGTTAAAATAGGTAAGCCTCTCCGGACTGATCATGCTACTGCTACGCTTAATAGACCTATGTTGGTAGAGTATTGGTTGAGTTTGTTGTTTCTCAAGAGTTTGTTGATAAAATCTGGATTGAAGAAGGAGATGAAGGCTTTTGGCAAGATATAATCTTTGAGATAGAACCTAAATACTGCCTTGTTTGTAAGCATCTGGGGCATAGGCAAACTGAATGCCATATTGATAATCCTGCTCTACGTGACTCTCGTAACAAGATTAAAGGGAATGCTAAGTCTGGAGATGATATTGTAAAACCAGCAAATGAGAAGACACCTCTGGGGGTACCTATATATGTTCCGATGTCTTAGACACCCCTCTCGGTTTCTATACAGGGACTTGTGCCTCTATCGTCTCCTGTGATTATTCCTGATTCCGCTCCTTCTCAGTTGCCTGCATCTATTAGTACTTCCACTGTTACAGCTGTTTCTACTGTTGTGACGTCTAATAGGTATACTATGCTTGCTCCTTCTCATATCAGGATTGCTATGGATTCTGTTGCCCCCAGTAAGGTCACTGTGGATGTTGCTTCTACCCCTTCTCCTGCTCCTGTAGTGGGGATTACTCCCCCCACTGGTGTTACAGCCTCTGAATCTACTTCAGCCTATGTTTCTTCTGATACTCTATCTAGCAGAGCTCATGACTTTGTGCCCGGAGCTTCTCCAAGTATTTTGATTTCATCTGCATCTCTCGTTGTGCCAACATTGCCTGCTTCCTTTCCTAGTTCTAAGGGGATGATTTTGGTTCCTATTTCTATGAGTGGCACATTTCCTGTTGCTTATAACTATCTTTCTAAGTGTGTGCCTAGCATTGTTTGGTTGTGACGTCTGATAGGTATGCTGTGCTTGCTCCTTATCATGCTGGGATTGCTATGGATTCTACAGTGACTGGACGTAAGAAGCATAGATGAAATTATTAGCTTTCTTTTATTTTCTTTGCCTCTGCATTTATTCTTGGAGGTCAAGTCCATGCCCCTCTCATTTTCATTGTTTGGTGGTGAGTCACCACCCAGTATTTTCTATCAGTTATGTTTTCCTTTTGCTTCTTTTGGAGGTTTGGCTTAAGAACCCCTCCTTATATGTATTTCTTATACGTTTTTTAATATACTGGCAGTGGTCCATGCCTAACAGCCCTCATTTGGAGGTTTCTATAAAAAAAAAAAAAAACCCTAAACCCTAAACCCCAATCCCTTAAACCCTAATCTCCCAATTTCCCAACCTTCAATTTTAAGCCCTAGTTCCCAACCTTCAAAGAAAGCTAAGGGCGTTGCTGTAGACACTACAGTGACTGGACGTTAGAAACATAGATGAGATTTTTAGATATCTTTTATTTTCCTTGCCTCTGCTTTCGATTTTTGAGGTCAGGTCCATGCCCCCCTTCTTTTCACTATTTGGTGGTTTGTCACCCCCTAGTATTTTCTATCAGTTATGTTTTCCTTTTGCTTCTTTTGGAGGTTTGGTTTATGCCCCCTCCTCATATGTATTTCTTTTACGTTTTCTAATATACTAGCAGGAGTCCATGCCTATCCCCCCCTTATTTGGAGGTTTTATTAAAAAAAAAACAAAAAAGAACCCTAAACCCTAAACCCTAAACCCCAATCCCTTAAACCCTAATCTCCCAATTTCTGAACCTTCAACTTTAAACCCTAGTTCCCAATTCGAGACCCTTACTTCCCAATACCCTAAATTGCCAGTTACTACTGAAAATCCTCAATCCAATAACCCTAATTCCCAATGTCAAACCCTAATTTCACAAATTCCTAGTTTACCAATTCAAAACCCTAATTCCCTATCCCAAACCTTAATTTCCCAAATTGGCACTCCCTATTTGCCAATCTCCAACCCTAGTTCCCAATTGGAAACCCTAAATTCTTGAATTCAATTTTCACCTTCAATTGAAAACGCTAATTCCTAATTCATCACACTTGCCTCCCAATTAGATCTTCCTAATACCTTGAACCACCAAATTGATCAATCCAATCCACAATTTGCATCTTCAAGTGCTCAAATTGATACCCTCAAAGACGACTTTCCTATTTTGGCAGCTTCCAAAAAAGAAAATCTTTCCATTTTTGGAAACCTTGCTAAAAAAGAAAACTTTTTCCAAAACCTTCCCTTTCCTAAACCTAACAACCCTTACCTGACCGATACTCCCCAACTCCTTCCTAAACCTACAACTGATGCTCCTCGCCCTCCTAAATACTTTATTGATATTTTGGCGAATGATAACACCCCTAAATCCAAAATTCCTTTTAGAACATGAGACACTTTTCGTGGCAAGCCAACTACCAAATTTACGGCTGTGGATGTTGAAATCATGGCTACTCCATTTAAGCTCTCTTTGATCGGTAAATTCTCTTATGGAATGCCCAAAATGGAAACATTTAGACTGTTCCTCACGGCACTTGGATTGAAAGGTGAATCTCATATTTCACTTATGGATCCTCATCACATCCTTATCTGGTTGGGTCTCGAGGAAGATTACACAAGCCTTTGGGTGTGGCAGACTTATCGTGTACGGGGATTTACTATGAGACTTTTCAAGTAGTCTCCTACTTTCAGATGCTCTGAGGAGTCTCCTGTGGTTCCAGTTTGGATTTCCCTGCCATTTTTTCCAATTCATTTGGTGCATTGCAAGGAAGCTTTATTCTCTATTGCAACTAAAGTGGGTAAGCGTCTCCGGACTGGCCACACTACTGCTATGCTTAATAGACCTAATGTTGGTAGAGTATTGGCCGAGTTTGCTTCTGGAGGTCTTTATTAAAAAAAAAAAAAAAAAACCCTAAACCCTAAACCCCAATCCCTTAAACCCTAATCTCCCAATTTCCTAACCTTCAATTTTAAACCCTAGTTCCCAATCCCATACCCTTACTTCCCAAAACCCTAAATTGCCAATTACTACCCAAAATCCCTAATCCAATAACCCTAATTCCCAATCTCAAACCCTAATTTCACAAATTCCTAGCTTAGCAATTCAAAACCCTAATTCCCTATCCCAAACCCTAAATTCCCAAATTGGCACTCGCTATTTGCCAATCCCCAACCCTAGTTCCCAATTGGAAACCCTAAATCCCCAAATTCAAATTCATCCTTCAATTGAAAACCCCAATTCCAAATTCATCACACTTACCTCCCAATTAGATCATCCTAATACCCTAAACCACAAAATTGATCAATCCAATCCACAATTAGCATCTTCAAGTGCTCAAATTGATACCCTCAGAGACGACTTTCCTATTTTCGAAGTTTCCAAAAAAGGAAACTTTTTCCAAAACCTTCCCTTTCCTAAACCTCACAACCTTAACCTACCCGATACTCCCCAACTCCCTCCTAAACCTAAAACTGATACTCCCCGCCCTCCCAAATCCTTTATTGATATTTTGGCAAATGATAACGCCCCTAAACCTACAATTCTTTTTAGAACAGGAGGCACTTTTCGTGGCAAGCCAGCTATCTAATTTATAGCTACGGAAATTGAAAACATAGCCGCTCCATTTAAACTCTCTTTGATCAAAAAATTCTCTTGTGGAAAGCTCAAAATAGAGACTATTAGACAGCTCTTCATGGCACTTGGATTGAAAGGTGAATCTCATATTTCACTCATGGATCCTCGTCACATCCTTATCAGGTTGGGTCTTGAGGTAGCTTACACACGCTTTTGGGTGAGGCAGACTTGGCATGCTCAGGGATTTACTATGAGACTTTTCAAGTGGTCTCCCACTTTCAGATGCTCTAAGTAGTCTCCTCTGGTTCCAGTTTGGATTTCCTTGCTATTCTTCCAGTTCATTTGGTGCATTACAAGGAAGCTCTATTCTCTATTACAGCTAAAGTGGGTAAGTCTCTCCAGACTGCTATGCTTAATAGACCGAATGTTGGTAGAGTATTGGTTGAGTTTGTTATTTCTTAAGAGTTTGTTGATAGAATCTGGATTGAAGAAGGAGACGAAGGCTTCTGGCAGGATGTAATCTTTGAGACAGAACCTAAATACTGCCTTGCTTGTAAGCATCTGGGGCATAGGCAAACTGAATGCCATATTTATAATCCTGCTCTTCGTGACTCTCGTAATAAGATTAGAGGGAATGCTAAGTCTGGAGATGATATTGTAAAAGCCGCAAATGAGAAGGCACCTCTGGGGGTACCTAAATATGTTCCGGTGTCTAAGCCTCCGCCTTCGGTTTCTATGCAGGGACTTATGCCTCTATCGTCTTCTGTGATTATCCCTGATTTAGCTCCCTCTCAATTTCTTACATCTATTAGTGCTTCCACTGTTATAGCTGTTTCTGCTCCCATTTCTACTATTGTGATGTCTAATACGTATGTTGTGCTTGCTCCTTCTCATACCAGGATTGCTATGGATTCTATTGCACCCAGTAAGGTCACTGTGGATGTTGCTTCTACCCCTTCTCCTGCTCCTGTAGTGGGGATTATTCCCCCCACTTGTGTTATGGCCTCTAGATCTAATTCAGCCTATGTTTCTTCTGGTACTCTATCTGCTTGAGCTCCTGACTTTGTGCCCAGAGCATCTCCAGGTATTTTGATTTCATCTGCATCTCCCGTTGTGCCTACATTGCCTACTTCATTTCTTGGTTCTGAGGGGACGATTTTGGTTTCTATTTCTATGAGTGGCACCTTTCCTGTTGCTCATAACTATCCTCCTGATAGTGTGCCTAGCAATAGATCATTTGCTCCAGGTCGTATTTTCTATTCATATTCTGTCAGGTCTGCTTCCTCTGATGAAGAGTCCAGTGAAGGGAATTTTGGTTATGTTTATTGGGTTGAGAAGGAGTTTCCTTCGGAGCCAGAACCTATACATGATGCTGATTATGCGAAAAACATTATTGCTAGCTTGGAATCAGCCTCTGCCTCACGTCACTTGGATACTTATTTTGAAGATGGTTTTTAGCAGGTCACCCGGCGATCTAATCGTCTGAAATCAAAGAAAGCTAAGGGCGTTGCTGTAGACACTATAATGACTAGACGTAAGAAGCATAAATGAGATTATTGGCTATCTTTTGTTTTCCTTGCCTCTTTTTTTATTTTTGGAGGTCGGGTCCATGCCCCTCTCCTTTTCATTGCTTGGTGGTGAGTCACCACCTAGTATTTTCTATCAGTTATGTTTTCCTTTTACTTCTTTTGGAGGTTTGGTTTATGCCCCCTCCTCATCTGCATTTCTTTTACGTTTTTTAATATACTGGTAGGGGTCCATGCCTAACCCCCCTCATTTGGAGGTTTTTATTAAAAATAATAAAAAAATAATAAAAAACCCTAATCCCTATTCCCTTAAACCCTAATCTCCCAATTTCCCAACTTTCAATTTTAAACCCTAGTTCCCAATCTGATACCCTTACTTCCCAAAACCCTAAATTACCAATTACCACCTAAAATCCCCAATCCAATAACCCTAATTCCCAATCTCAAACCCTAATTTCACAAATTCCTAGTTTACCAATTTAAAACCCTAATTCCCTATCCCAAACCCTAATTTCCCAAATTGGCACTCCCTATTTGCCAATCCCCA
>JAVXUM010158234.1:0-13364 GCA_035590655.1 Pouteria glomerata
CGCATCCCGCACCATCGCACGCAAACGCCGCGCGTGGAATCACCAGCAGGACTCTTCCGTTCCGATCAATCCACTAGTGTATCGATGCCCCCGCTTGTGGTTCCTGACAATCCAGACTTGGCATTTCTCTTAAGAACGATGTTAATGAGTGCTCCACTATTGGAGTCGTACTCTGCGGGCGGATTTGCTATTACCTCAACACGCTCGATCTGCCCCGCCGAGATCGCTTCCGCGATCTCCCGTCTGGCTGGCTTTCCGTCGACGAGATACGAAACCCGCGCCCCACCTCTGATCGTAACCCCGCCGATCGGCCCGACAAATACACCTGGCAGCCGCTTGAGGACCTCGAGGGTACTCGTACTCGCCGCATCGGGGGTGGCGGCGATGTTGTACACTGTCCGGTCAATCTGCTCATCCACCGCTCGCCTTTGTGCGGTTACGACAATGTCGGGCGCTACTGTATCGGAAACAGGATTAGCGGTTGTTTGTGGCGCAACGCCAGGAGCCTGTCCCGGTGGTACGGGAGCGGCCTGGCCATGCGCTTCCGAAGACAGGGCCAGGGCGATTGTTGGCAGCATGACGCCTGCCGATCGGCGAGCAAACATGTTAGATACCCTCCTTCATTGTATTGAGTATGACGCCGCTCGACGATGGCCCCCAACTCGGGGCTTCCCCATCCAATGAAATCTTGTGGTTGAAGTGATGGATGTAATTGGCTGGGTCGTGCGCGATCAGGAGGAGGATTCCGGATTGGGTGCGTCGTAAAATTTGAACCAAGAGGCGCCCCCGAGTGGTGACGTCGAGGTTTGCAAAAGGCTCGTCCAGGATATAAAGATCGGCCCTTTCTGAGATCGCCATAGCGACTGCAAGTTTTTGCTGTTGACCGCTCGATAATGTGTCCGGCCTTAAGCTTTTAATCTCGGGACTTCCAAGGCCGAGCTCGTCGAGCAATTCGTCATCGGAGATTAAATTCGATATAGGGACGGGCGGTAATAAAAGTGGCAGCGTGACACTAATCGTTCTCATCGGTCGGACAACCGAACCGCGGGACGGTTGAAGGAAGCCCGCAAGAATATTTGCTAACGTTGTTTTGCCCGAACCATTATCCCCAACAACTACAATCCTATCCCCAGGCACGGCCGTCAAGGAGAAGGATTCAACAACAATCCGGTCACCGTAAGAAAATGAAATATTCGTCGCGTTTAGCACGGCGCCCGACTGGGCATCTGTACGAACGGCGGAAATAGTCCGAAACTCCGCTAAACGGTCGACAATTGATATGTAGCTATGAATTTCCGACCATTTGTTGAGCACAATGAACAGTGTGGATGACGAGCGCCAGAAAGCATTCATAAATGCAATAAAAGAGCCGATCGTCAATCTTCCCTTTGTGACCAAAAATGCGCCGACGAATATCGTACTAACGTCCGATGCGACGCGCGTGAGGTCACCCGCCATTTGTAAACGGCGAACGAGGCGAGATTTTCGGAATGACGCATCTAGACCGGAATCTATCGTCGCACGGAAGCCTGAAATAATCGCGGGGATAAGGTTGAATCCAAGAACCATTTTCATGGCAGCGACGCTTTTATTCAGTACATCTAATAGCGATGCCTCCGTATCTCGCTCGCTGCCTGTGAGGGCCTTTATCCTGTTGCGGATAACAATACTGGCTACCGAAAAGACCGGTATCATCGCGACTAAGACAAGGAATGCCGCCACAGATATGTAGACGAGGACGCCCATAAGCATAAAAAAGCTAATGGCCCCTACGATCAAGTCGCGCGTAGCGGTTAGCATCGGCACAAGCCCGTCCTTTACGTCCGACCTGATCCTCGCAACATAATAACCGCTGCCATTCTTAAGTAGGTCAATATAAGGAACATCGTAATATTTCAGCAGAAGGGTCTGGCTCACGTCTGAGACGATGGCGTTATCAACGCGCGTTCTCCAGTTGAATAGCAGAACGGAAGCTCCATTGACGACGACGCCAAGTGTAAGATATGCCAAACCGAGAGGTATGAAATCACTGAAATCGTGCTGAGTCGCAACGGTGTCGAATATTGTCTTCATGAGTAGCGGCTGAATAGCCGCTTCACCACCCATCAGCAGCGATGCGAGGGCGACGGTAATGGCGTATCTCGTTCGGTTTGGTCCGAGTAGAGAGAAAAAGCTCTGCATAGATGCTCCTGCCGCCATAGTTCAAGGATGCTGAGCTTGGGCAGGCGTATTCGCGTCTGACACTGTATCTACGTCCAGCCAGTCGAGTAATAAATTATCACCAAGATTGTTTTCAAATCGATGCAGCGTTAGCATAATGCCCGCAAGCCCGGTCGCATAGTCGCAGGATACGCGAAAGAGATTCTCGCCTGGGGCCGCTATTCCTTGATCGGTTCTGAAAAGATATATATCCTCAAGGCCTTTCTTTGGTAGAAGCGCGGCTTCTATATATCGATGATCTCCAGAATATCTGAAGGCATCAACGAGAGCATCAAGCAAGCCGGCCAAGCCAAAAATCAGCCCGGGATAAGCGGAGTATTTTCTCGTCGCAGCAGCAAGGATGGTATCTAGGCCATCCCACATGCCATATCGGATTGCCACCTTCGCGATGCCTGCGCTGCCCTGTTCGATGTAGGGGAATACGGTTCCGCCTCCTTCGCTCTCGCCACCGAAGCTCTTGACGCCCGGTTCCAACTCCACTGAATGGGCGAGATCGTACAGGAGGCCCCGCCTCCCTAAATCAAACCATCTAAAGTCACCTGAGGCTTGGGAAAGCCGGAGAAGGAAAAGCGCTACCCCACTTTGCCCATAGCCGAAGCCGATCCGGACTGCTCCCGTATCTTCCCAATACACGCCATTGTCGTCACTCTTACTGATGGCGCTTAGCAATTCAGCGATGGAGACCGCCCGGTTCAGATATGCAATGTCGTCGAAGGAACGATAGGCACGTAGGAAAACGAGTCCGATCCCAGACAAGCCGTAATACAGGGAATGGTGGACCTTAGAGAGATCCACTTCTTGCAGGTGATCAATGAAGGGCTTTGCCAAGTCCAGCCGACCCATCTCCATGAGGGCAAATGCAACGCCGGCAGCTCCCGTCATGAGTCCTGGAGCCATGCTAGAGGGCTGCGCACTTGAAATTTCTGAGACGAAACGATTGAGCAGGCCTGCCTCTGTCGGGATGCTGGCATTAGCAAGAGCCATGACAATCCCCGAGGATCCAAAGAAAAGGCTCACCGGGTTTGTAGTTTGCCCAAATGGATCGATTGGAAAAAGAGTCAAATTAGGATCGCTACGCCAGTGCGAAATGATGAAGTTTCCGATCTCGTGAATGGAATTTCCGCTCTGCGCCCGGGTGGGTCGAGCAGGCGGAAATGACAGTGGATCGAGCCGCAGATCGCTATCCTTTAGGATCGCTGCTGCTTCTTCACATCCAATGGAACCAGATGCTAGTCTGGTGATCAGATTACGAACAGGAGTTCGTTGCCAGCCAGCGTCCTTGATTAAGATCGGCAATACTGCCTCAAAGAGGTCATCGCGCAAATACGCCATGGCGCTGACAGGAAAGAGACTATACATCATGATGACGCCGACCGCGTATCGGTCATCGCGAAAATCACTTTCCTTCCTTCGACCCTTCACATTCGCTCGAAAGCCGGGCGTATGGATTTCTTGCTTTTTCGCAGACGATGCTAGGAAAGCCCCTTCAAGGTCGATGATGCGGACGGTTAAAGATCGTGGATTAACAAGCACGTTCATCGGCGAGAGATCGCCTATCACAATGCCGCGTCTATGCAGTTCGCCAATCGACTGCAACAGACTGACAAAGATGGTTTTGAATATCCTGTAAAACTCTACCGTATCGTGTACCGTAGGACTAAGTTTGAGGAGGGGGGAATGGTCTAGCATTATCTGGCGCATATTATCCGCGTCGAGATACTCCTCTACTAAGTAGAAGTTTTCCCAATCGGAAAACGTGGTGATGAGGTTTGGTGTTATGCCGCTGTTGGTAAGGCTCGCCAAAAGCTCGGCCTCATGAGCGAGTCGGTCTCTGGCGTCACTACCATCAGGCTCCAATTCGACGCCGTGGCGAGCTTCTTTGATGACAACCTGACGATCAAGCTCGGTGTCGCGAGCTAGATAGACGCCACCAGTATTCGAAAAGGCAAGTGCGCTTTCAACTACGAATCGTCCCTCACATAGCGTCATCTCGTCATAGTCAGATGCCTCGCTTTCGAGCGGGATGATCTCTTCTACCCATGAGGGCGGTTCGTAATATGGATTGCGCCGATCCAATACGAAGCCGCCATTGGGATCTACGAGGACCTCCACGTGCCGGCCGAAGGGGTCCATCAGTTTACGTGATTGAATGCTTCCATACCGAAAGTACACGCACTTGCTGTCCTTATAGCGCCGGTCAGACAAAATGAATGAGCCATCATATCCTTTGAGGATCTGATATATCTCCTCAACAAGTATCTTAAAATGGTCGGAACTTGTAGGGTATATGGTGATAAACTTACCAGATCCGCCGCGCGACCAGCGTTTCGATGTCATGAGTCGAAGGGTTTGAATGTCGTTGGCAAACTTGAACTGCACCCGTGCGGGGACAAGTAGATCGGCAACGCATTTAAGAATCTGGCTACAGTTTAAATTATTTGCCGACACATGGATTTTCCAGCCTTGCCTCGGCAAGGCCAGATCTCCGGCAGAACGTTGCGGGATGACGTGCGTCCAAACACCCTCCCGCTTTATACGCCATAAAGCGCCCGACCTCTCCGTCACTGATTCGACGAGATCGAGTAGATCACCAGTAGGCCGATAGCTGTTATAGTTGAACTCATAAAACATTGGATGTGCGCCAAGGTACAGTGTTTTGTCAATGTGGCGCATTTCGCGCAATGACGTTACACCCTTAAAGAAATCAGGCGCATCATTCATGACCAGATGTTCCTCGAAATCGCGAAGGTGGCTCGATCCGATCGTCGAGTGCCAAAAAATAAAGGCGATAGTTCCAGCAGGAACTATCGCCTCCGATAGCGCCAACGACCCTTGCCTAGAGATCGACAACGACTGCGAGTTCAGCGGTTGCGACATTCCGACGTCGGGCCGCCGATCAGCCGTTAAAAGCCGCCGGTGGTGTTGGTGTCGGTGCAGCACTGGCTTGTCGAGCTGCTGCTGCTGTCGCCTGGCGTGAGGTAGCTGGACGACTTGGCGGCGAGGCTTTGGAGCTTGAGAATACGTGACATCGTTCACCTTTCTCTATGTCGTGAGCCATGATGGACATCACGATGGAAGCACACCTAAGCTTCCTGTAAGGTGTATAGCGCCAGTCGTGATGATCGAGAAGCATGTCGAGGGGTGGTAAATGAGGCCATTTTGGCAGGTATTTGAGGTAAGATCAGCCTAGGTGCTATCGATACTAAGAGCGTGCCGCGGCAGTGGCATGAAAAAAAGTGTCGAAGGTGTGGTCTATGCCTTTAGCGTGAGGTTTCCATTTAAGGAAATGATAATGATACGGTGGTTTGGTAAAAATGGGATTGTGTCTCTCCACCGCATTACGGGTCGGATACAGCTTCCATCATAATGTTGCGTCGCTCTAGCTGCAGCGGCGTTCGGCCAACCCCGTTAGCTAAAGGTTCGCAAAAATGTAGATCTCGTAAGGGAATGCCGATAACGGGCGTCGATGATATCGGTCAGCGCAAGTTCTCCATCGAATAGAGCCCGCATCAGAACCTGAACTGTTCGCGTCGCGTCTCGAGCGGTTCGCGCTTCTTTAAGATGGCGTTTGACGGTCTCATGAGAGATGCCGAGAGCCGACGCAATCTGTCCCTCGTTGAATCCCCTACCTACAAACAACACACATTCGAGCTGCCTTGTGGAGAGTGGCGACGGGGGCTCTCGACGACCGATTGCATCAGCCACGAGTTTACGAGCCGCTTGAAAGGCGAAAGCGCCAACGAGCTGCGCCGCGGGCAGCGAACCAGTTGGCAGAGCGTGGCCTTGGCGAACCACGAAATTACAAGAGCCGTTTGCCTCGCATGGCACGTGCGCAGGCACGGTGAAGCCGTCCTCAAAACCGGCAGCCCGTCTATTTGCCTCGAGCTGACGCCCAGCAGTCCTGCGCCGGAGAAGACGAGGGATCTCGCTCCAGGCGAAGCCGACGTTGGTCCGGTTGCTTGCGATGAGAACCGGGTCCGATGCGCCGAGGTTTCGAGTTATGTATGCCTCTACCCAGGCCCCTGGATAGTCGAGGAGCGCGACGAGGCGCCCCTCTCTCATATGGCTTAGGTCAGGCGCATAGCTGGTTAGGTCAACATGGTGGATCAATGCGAAATGGTCGAACCCAAGCGATCGGCTGGTATCCGAAAGTAAGCGCTTTAAGCCCTCCGGATCACGTTGCCTTCTAGCTCGCGAAATGAAATCGTTGACGTCACTAAATCCACCCATTCCCGCCTCATCCGGACTGCCGCCACGAATATGTCAGAATTACTGTCAACCCGGCCGGCACCATTAAACCGAAGATGGATGCGCAATGCAAGTTGTCGGATGGCCGGGCTATCCTGAACGCTTCAAATTTATCGCGAGGGTGGGGTTATCGACAATCATACGGGATTAGTTCGCTACCTTCGGCTTAAAGTATTGTTTTTACGTGATCTCGAAATCGCATCAGGATATCCTCGATCGCTTGGTGCATGGTGGGGATGAGTACGCATAAGGAGCGGCGTCTATCCAGCGGATCTTCTATATGACTGAATACACCAAGCTTTTTTAGCTTCTTCATGCAGCGTCGTGCCGTAGTCGCCGGGACTGCCCCTGCGATTATCAAATCGCCCGTTGCCAAGGGCCTCCCTTGTCCGTCCCCGACGTAGAGTTCCAAAAGCATGTCCCAGACGGGGTCGGCAAACAGCTCTGATCCGAACAGTTTGTCACGATGTCGCCGCATGCGCACGATGGTTGAAGCGATATCCCGTAAATGATGATCGGTCCCGTTTGATGGACCATCTATTTTGCCTCCGCAGGTCACATCTGGCGCTCTGAAAGATATGCTGTGGAATAAGCGAGTACGCGGTCGGTCTGCGCCTCGCTAAGCGTGTTGTCGAATCCTCGTTCGATCGGAACACCGCCCAGCCATCGGGATGGGCAGCCACCCTCCCAATTGTTCAAGCCGGCAGCCCGCGTTCTGTATCCCGCAATTCGAGCTAGTGCCGGATCGAATTGACAAGCCACCTCAGGAGGGTATGCCAACCAAGGATTCTCAGATGGAAGAAGCCAATCGGCACAATAGCCGATCACAACACCGCGTCGTTCCTGCTGAGATCGGTTTGCTCCGCCAGCGTGCAATGTCTCACCCAAATACACGATGGCTGCGCATTCCGGTGCAATGGCGTCGACCGCATCATCTTCCCGAAAATCTAGGTCACGTGAGTTATGCGAGCCTGGCCATATACGCGTAGCACCGTTCGTGTTGTCGAAGGCGTCTACGGGCCACATCACGTTTATAAGCAAGGTCTCACCTGATTTGCGCGATGACCACATCTCGTCATTCCGGTGGGGGGCCTGAGGTGGAGCGCCGGGACCGATACCTATTGCCTGAGTGAGATTTAGCTGAGGCTCGCATCCTAAAAAATCGTTCGCCAGAGCTACGATCACTGGATGTAGGGCTAAAGCGCGGACTTGCGCCGATTTCGCGAGGAGGCGGCCACATCGCTTGGTAGTTTCGCCCCAGAACGGACCATGACCATAAGCCGCGCGGTCGAACACGGAATCTAGTTCCAATCGAAGTGCCGCATGCTCTTGTCGAGAGAGCATACCTTCTATGACGACATAGCCTTTGCTGCGTAGCTCCCGGCTCGCACGACACAGGATCGTCTCGACTGTAGCTGGCCTCGTCATGCTGCCATCTCCTGCAGATCGACGAGTTGCACGGGCGGACCCACATGGCGCCACTCTTCAGACAAGAAGCCGCGAGTACCTAGCCCTACGTCGATCCTCAGCGCGCCGGTTAGCCGTCCACCGATCTCACGTGGTATTCCTAGCGGCCGACAATCCCAGCCAGCCGACAACACTTGAGAAAGCATACCAAGGTGACAGACGGCCGTGAGCGTGTCCACGTGCTCCTGCTCAAGATACGCGAGCATTGCATCGACCAGCGCATTACGCGCGCGTCGACGCTCCCAGGCGTTCCCATTCGGAGAAACACAGAACCGCGTCACCTCCCGTACAGTTCGCCCGCGGGGTAGATCGCCATCGCACAATTCGGGGAATACGGTGTCTAGGAGATGAGGTTCTTCTGTTTTGAGAAGGCGCAGTGAAGCGACGTGTGTGTTATCCTCCGTGTTTAGTAAAACTAGGTATTCGGCGTTATCTCCGTCAAATTGATCGATCTCGAATGTTCCGTCATGTGGGATGCTCCAGCCCAGCAAATCGACGAACACTGCTTTCCGGCTGCGGTACATCAAATTGACTATTGAGAGTTCGCGTGAATCGGCAGCCCCTCGTATGACTATCACCATGATTACCTCCGCCGTATTTGGCGTGGAATGGCATGGATCAGTGAGCTCGAACCTCCCCCCAAAGGGTCAGTTTGGGCTTTCGATCGTAAGAAAATGCTGAGTCCGCCGACGTCGGGGATCGTGCGGATCTGGGCGATGGTTGCAGGTAGGGTAGGAGGGACATAACCGGGAAGTGAAGCGTCTCGGGTTTTCCGGAGGCAGCTAGGTTTGGGTCATGCCGCCATATCAAGTTCCTTCTGTGCGGCATAGTAATTGGCCTCGGCTTCGGCGGGGGTGACTCGGCGGGGATGACGTAGTCGATGGGACCGAAGAGCCGATGGTTGTTGAACCAGTCGACCCACTGCAACGTCGCTATTTCGACGGCCGCGAGGCTTGGCCAGGATCGCTGACGCCAGATGACCTCGGCCTTGAACAAGCCGTGTATTGGGCGGATTCAACCGGTCGTCGCAACGCTTCGAAAATGGAGGCGGACGATGGATATCAAGAAGCGGCGTTCGGACCGATGCACACGGTCACAGTTGCGGTCTCCGGGACGACCGCCAGTCGCCAATCGGGAAGAGCGTGAACTGTTCTGGCGGTATGTAGCTGCCGGGATGAGCAGCGAGGCGGCAGCGGTGAAGGCAGGAGCGTCACAACCGGTTGGCAGCCGCTGGTTTCGGGAGGCGGGCGGAATGCCACCGGCAGCGTTCAGGCCATCGGCGAAGCCCTTGTCGGGCAGATACCTGTCGCTGGCGGAACGCGAGGAGATCGCGCTGTTGCTGGTTCAGGGGCATGGCGTCCGTGAGATAGCCCGCCGGCTCGGCCGTGCTGCCTCGACCATCTCGCGCGAGATCCGGCGCAATGCCGCGACCCGCAGTGGCAGTTTCGATTATCGTGCGACGACGGCCCAGTGGCATGCCGAGCGGGCGGCACGCCGTCCCAAGGTCGCCAGGCTTGCAGCCAATGAAGGGCTGAGGCGCTGGGTGGAAGATCGATTGAGCGGCGTCGTTGCCAGACCCGGTGGCCCGTCCGTCATCGGCCCGACGGTGGCATCATGGAAAAGGCGGCGACATGGACGGCGCCAGAACCGGCGCTGGTCAACGGCATGGAGCCCGGAGCAGATTGCCGGCCGTCTGCCCATCGACTTTCCGGACGACGACAGCATGCGCATCAGCCACGAAGCCATCTACCAGGCGCTGTTCGTGCAAGGCCGCGGCGCCCTGCGCCGTGACCTCACCGCATGCCTGCGCAGCGGCCGGGCTCTCCGCGTGCCACGGGCGCGGGTTGGTCAGCGCGGCAAGGGCTTCGTGTCGCCGGAGATCATGATCAGCGAACGTCCCGCCGAAGCCGATGACCGGGCGGTGCCGGGCCACTGGGAAGGCGACCTCATCCTCGGGGCCGGCAGCTCGGCGATCGGGACGCTGGTCGAACGGACGACGCGCTTCACGATGCTGCTCCATCTGCCCCGTATGGATGGTCACGATGCCAAGCCGCGTATCAAGAACGGACCGGCGCTGGCCGGCCATGGCGCCGAGGCGGTGCGGGATGCCATTACCCGTACCATCACCACCTTGCCCGGGGCGTTGCGCCGCTCGCTCACCTGGGATCAGGGCGCGGAGATGGCGCAGCACGCCCGTCTCAAAATTGATGCAGGCGTGCAGGTCTATTTCTGCGACCCCCAAAGCCCCTGGCAACGCGGCACCAACGAGAACACCAATGGGTTGCTGCGCCAGTACTTCCCCAAGGGCACCGACCTCAGTGCGCATAGCGCCGATACGCTCGCGGCAGTTGCAGCGACCCTCAATGGTCGACCACGCAAGACGCTGGGTTGGAAAACGCCGGCCGAGGCGCTTGACCAATGCCTCGCACAGATCAAACAGTACGGCGTTGCAACGACCGGTTGAATCCGCCTTGCGAGCCCCTGTCCGAGTGATGTCACAAGTGGGAGCCTCCGAAAAATCCGGGACGCTTCAGGTCGGCAAGCGGGCGAGGATCGAGAACTTGAAGTCGGTCGTTTTAGGTGTTTGATTCCACGGTTTGATGGTGCGATATTCGACGTCGGGTTGTTCCCGGCTGCTGTCGGAGCCGTTGATAGCAGTCGCTCAAGAACACTGGTCGGAAGAGGGGCGGCTGCCACTTGAAGCGGGGTGTCTTCATCTGGCAGAGCATGGCGGACATACCGTCGGTTATGTTCTCCCGCCCGTCAGCCCCGGCTCTCCACGATCTCGTTATCGACTATCTTTCGACGCATGGCGGCTCGCCGCGAATTGCCCAAGAGGCGATCCATATGCAAAGGATCATCAGTCTGGTGTCTGCGGGAATGGGAGATGCCAACCTTCCCATGGCATCGTTGACCTCCGTCGTACGGCGGCGCAACGGGGACGGGAAAGGGGTGTCATGACCGTTTCCACTTCAGCGTCGCACCGCCGGGTGCTGGCCGCCAGCTTCGTCGGCACGACCATCGAATTCTACGATTTCTACGTCTATGCAACCGCCGCCGCGCTGGTGTTCGGCGAATTGTTCTTTCCCAGGGGGGCGCCGGGGGCGCAGCAGCTCGCGGCCTTCGCCACGCTGGCCGTCGCCTTTTTCGCGCGGCCGATCGGCAGCCTGGTGTTCGGCCATTTCGGCGACCGGGTGGGGCGCAAGTCGACGCTGGTCGCCTCGCTGCTCACGATGGGCGTGTCGACCACCCTGGTCGCGGTGCTGCCGACCTATGCCACCGCCGGCTGGGTCGCGCCCTTTGCGCTGTGCGTGCTGCGCTTCGGACAGGGATTCGGCCTGGGTGGCGAGTGGGGCGGGGCGGCGTTGCTGGCGGTGGAACATGCGCCGCCCGGCTGGCGCGCCCGCTATGGCAGCGCGCCGCAACTGGGTGCGCCGGCCGGCTTCATCGCCGCCAACGGCCTGTTCCTGCTGATCGGCCTGTGGCTGACCCCGGCGGAGTTTCGCGACTGGGGCTGGCGCATCCCTTTCGTCATCAGCGCCGCGCTGGTCGCGGTCGGGCTGTGGATCCGGCTGAAGCTGACCGAGACGCCGGAATTCGCCGCCGCGCTGGAGGCTGCGCCGCCGCCCGCCGTGCCGATCGCCGAGCTGCTGCGCCGCCATGGCGGCGCGACGCTGGCGGGGACGGTCGGGGCGATCGCCTGTTTCGCGGCCTATTATGTCGGCACCGCCTTCCTGCTCGGCTATGGCACCAAGACGCTGGGCTTCCCGATGCAGCAATTCCTGCTGATGCAGCTTGGCGCGATCCTGTTTATGGCGGTCGGCATCTATCTGGCCGCGTGGCTGGCCGATAATCGCTGGGACGAACGGCGGGTGCTGGCGGGCGGCTGCGTCGCGACGGTGCTGGTCGGCTTCACCATCCAGCCGCTGATGAACGGGTCGGCGGCGGGGGCCTTCGCCTTCCTGGCGCTGATCCTGTTCGCGATGGGCTTCGTCTATGGGCCGCTTGGCGCGTGGCTGCCGGGACTGTTCCCTGCAAGGGTGCGCTATACCGGCGCGTCGATGGCGTTCAACGTCGCCGGGGTGATCGGCGGCGGCCTGACCCCGCTGGTCGCGCAGGGGCTGGCGATGGAGCGCGGCCTGTGGGCGGTCGGCCTGTACCTCAGCGCGGCGGCGGGGCTGAGCCTGGTCGCGCTGGTCGCGATCCGGCCCGCCCCGACACCCCCTGACGCCTGACCCTCACGCCTGACGGAGCAGCGTCAGCCGGGCTTTGCCATGCACCCGGCTGGCATCGACGGTGAAGCCGGCCACCTCCACCACCTCGTCGCGCGCGGTCTCGATGCTGACCCAGGTGGCGGGGCCGACCCAGCCGAGCCGCGCCAGCTTGTCGAGCGCGACGCTGCCCGCGCCGGTGCCATAGGGCGGGTCCATCATCATCAGGTCCAGCGGTGCGCGCGCCGGCCCCAGCGCCATCACCGACCCGGCGCGCACGTCCCCCTTGCCGCCCAGCTTCTGGAGATTGGCCTTGAGCGTGTCGAGCGCGGCGCGGTCCTGCTCGACGAACAGGCAGGTCGCCGCCCCGCGCGACAATGCCTCGATCCCCAGCGCGCCCGATCCGGCGAACAGGTCGGCCACGGCGAGATCCTCGAAACTGCCCAACCGGCTGGTCAGCATCGAGAACAAAGCCTCGCGCGTGCGGTCGGCGGTGGGGCGCGTCGCGTCACCCAGCGGAGCGGCGAGCGGGCGGTCGAGATCATGCTGGAGGCGGCGGTCCGCCTCGCGGGATGAGCCTTACGCGACGTTCGTTCGCTCTGCACCTCGCGATGACGCCGGGTATCGGCGGGCGGTCGGTCGTGCGTATCCTCGCCCGAAACGATCTGCTGGGGCGGAGCGCCGACGAGTTTCTCCGCCTCTCTCCCGAGGCGCTGCGGGAGGAGTACCGGCGGGGGGATGCCTGACCGCGCGCCTGATCGCGAATCGATCGCAACAACCCGCATGGGGAGGCTAGTCTCGCGCCCATGATCCCCCCCTTCGACAGCGCCGCCTACGCCCGCGACGGCTTCGCGGTGGTCCGCGGCGCCGTCTCGCCCCCTCTCCTGGACCGGCTGCGGGAGGCGGTGGAGCGCGTGCAGGCGGGGGTGGCGTCCCTGCCGCCGCACCTCCTCGGGCGCCTGACCTTCGAGCGGGACCTCCCGGCCGGGCGGCGCGGCGGCCTCGCCGCCGAGGCGGTGGGGGACGCGATCTTCATCCTGGGCGATCCCGTCGCCTTCGATCCCGTGTTCTGGGCGGTGCTCAGCCACCCGGCGGTCGTCGCGGCCGTCCGGGCCGCGCTCGGCGGGCGGGAGGCGGCGGCGCACTTCATGAACGTCACGATCAAGCATCCCCGCTTCGGCCGCTCGATCGGCTGGCACCGGGACTTCCCGAACGGCT
>JAVXUM010158261.1:0-24998 GCA_035590655.1 Pouteria glomerata
GGCTACTAACCTACTGGTATGAAACACCAACCCTGCGCAGGTTCCGGGGTTTTCGACCCGAGGGTAACAATTCCCCAATCCTATTTTCTCGTACCCAAATGCCCCGGCACACAACCAATCATTCCGTTTTATTCTCTTTTCATTAAGTTCATATCACATGTTCTCAACTCATTTCAGTTTCATGATTCTCATACAGATTATCTCATAGCCATTTCATGTTCCCAAAACATTGGCATTTGTGCATTCATAATCAAGGCATTTAAAGCAATTCATTTCATTTTAGTTCACGTCACATTCCACTTTAGCATTTCATTTCCATCATTTCCAAGCAATACAATATCATATGAAAATACCACAATGCAAACATTATACAAGTTAAAACAAATTGTGAGTACTGAAGGGTTGGTTCGAACCCCTGTTCGAACCTAGGATTGTTCGAACCCATGTTCGAACCACAAAGGCCAAGACACAGAAGACTCCCAAAAATTCTAAGTGTTGGACGACAGGTTCGAACCCCTGTTCGAACAAGACTCATGTTCGAACCAACGTTCGAACAACAGGGCGAAAGCAAAAGAAGTTGGAGAATCCTCGAATATTTTCTAAGTGTTGGACACTCGGTTCGAACCAACGTTCGAACCACACTTTGTTTGAACCCACGTTCGAACAACAGAGGCTAAGCAAGGTGAAACTGGAGAATTACCAAAAAGTTTCTAAGTGTTGGACACTTGGTTCGAACCCTTGTTCGAACCCCATTCTGTTCGAACCCAAGTTCGAACGACAGAGGCTAAACAGACCTTATCAGGAAGAAAAATTTCTAAGTCCACCAAGTCTGTTCGAACGCCCGTTCGAACCATCGTACGAAATCAGCAATTTTCTGCAACTTCTCTATTTTCACAAAAGAACTTCGACGTCTGGGTTCTACCACACAACCTAAGTTCAGTTTACACCCAAAATTCCCAGAATCCATCTTCCCTCTCCTCAATTATCACTCACATGCAAGACTTGGTTCAACTCTTCATCCTTGGACCAAAAGACACCATAGAAATTTTAAATTTCAGCTCACAACAACCATAACCCAGCAATTAACACAGAGGAGGAGAAGAACATGAAGAACACAAAAACATAAAACAGGTTACGAGAGTTCCCTACCTCAAAAGCTTTCAATTTCACCTCAAATTCACTTCAATAGCAGCAAATTCACTTCCAATACTTGATCAATTCAGCTTCAACACCACAAATTTCAGTTCAATCGATCTTCACAAGCTCTCTCGCACAAACCCTCAGCTCACGGCTCTCTCTCTCTTTCTCGGTTCTCTCTGGTTTTCACGAACAAAGGAAAGAAACAAGCAAATGGAACCAAATGGCCGACAAGGAAACAAGAAGGTGTACACGGCATTGAGAAAACCGACAGAGGACTTCTTTTCTGTATTTAATGATTTTCAAAATAAGAAACTCAAACTACAAAAGTTCCACCAAGTTATCAATTTCCACCAATGCAACCATAAAGAATTATTACGTATACCTTTTAATACAAATAAAGCCATGCTTTTCATTTTGCCAAAGTGTTTAATCCGTTTTGCCTTTTCAAAACCATTTCATGCATCCAACTCAAGTCATGCACAACACACGTGCAACCATGCTCATACGTAAACAAATATGCCACCATGCAATTACCATGAACACATGCAAAGGTTTCCCACCACCACCAAGTCAAGCCAACTTTAAAACCACAACCACCACCTTTTTCCCAAACCTCAAAACTCGAGGGGTATCACAGTTTTCAGGGGCCTTTTTGCTGAATTTGCCAATAGCCCATTCTATCCCCTGTGACCATCTTTGTCTAGTCCTTCTAAATCTACGAAGGTTGCTTACTTCAGTCCAAACTAGCCGTGAGAAGGAGTAGTCGAAGAACAGGTGATCAATTGATTCAAGTTCCTGCTTGCACAGTTCACAGCTATCATTAGATGTGCTCTCCCATTGAGTAAGTTTATCCTTGGTTAGAAGCTTTCTTTTAATTACCATTCATAAAATAAAGCTATGCTTAGGAATATGCCTTGAGAACCAAACTAGCTTATGCCATGACACTCTTTGCTGAGGCTGCTTGATTGTTTTCCTTATTAAAGCTAGTGTGTATTTTCCATTCTTTGAAGCTATCGAGAGAAAATGGTCAAGTTTAGTATAGTAAGGTGGCAGTTCATTAGAATTTGTTATTTCCCTTAGCTCTCAAGTGGTTGGAAAAGGCTAAGCCCACTTACCTTCCTTGATAACAGTTGAGACTTTAGAGCTAGCTAGCAATGTAGAATTATATGCCACCCTTTACCCATAATTAGGAATTAAAGGACCTATAGAATGCCAATGACCGAACCAAAAGAAGGCTGTCTCTTCATTACCAATTTTGTACCTGGAAATGCCTACTGGAATTGGTCTTAGTTTGAGTATTTTCCTCCAAGTCCATGAGAAGTCAGCTAGAATCTTACACTGCCAAAAATCGTATTTTTCAAGTAGATATTTGAAGCACCAGTGAGTCCACAGGGAAGGTCTTTTTGAGCAAAAAGCCCAAACATGACTAAACATAATAGCTTTATTCCATTCTACAAGTTTATGAAGCCCAAGATCATCTTCTTTTAAGGGGCAACAAACATCCTCCTATGCAACTCTACTTCTATGTTTTTTCATTTCAACTCTTATCCACAGAAATCTTCTAAGAATTTGTTCAATGGCTTCACAAGTATAAAATGTAGACTCTTGAAAATCTGTGTGTTGAACAATACTGATTTAATAAGGAGGAGCCTTCTGGCATAAGTAAATGACTGGCTGGCCTAATTAGTTATTCGTGCTTACAGCTTATCTATAAGTGGTTGACAGTCTTTGTTAAAATAAGAGGCACTCCCAAGTACTTTATAGGTAATGAACTCAATTGGTACCCTAAGATTGAGCATAATTGCTATTTTTCACTCCTTTATACCCCAACAATGTAGATCATGCTCTTAGAATTATTAGGGAGTAGCCCTAAGAATTTTTAGAACTCAGCTAGCACGTTTTTGATAGTATGGAAGGACTGCACATATGGTTTACAGAGGATAAAGAGATCATCTACAAAAGTAAGGTGAGTAATGTTCAAGTCAGTACATTTCGAATGAAAAAAAAAAAAAAAGAAACCTTCCTTAACATGCTTCTGTATGAGTCTTGTGAGAAACTTCATGACTAGAATGAATAAGTAATGTGATATAGGGTCACTCTGCCTTAAGCCTCTTGCACGAGCAAAATAACCCACCAATGAACCATTAAGATTAATTGAGAACCTAGGAGAGGTGATATGTTCTTGAATCCAACTCCTGAACTTAAATGGCAAGTCAAGACTTTCAAGAATCTTTAAGACCAAATTCCATGAGACTAAGTCAAAGGCCTTCCTATGGTCTATCTTTAAGGCAAATCTTGGTGAAATGCTTGCACGGTGGTAGTTTTTGACCAATTCTTGCATCAGTAAAATTTGATTAGAAAATAGGCCTATTCTTCATAAATGTAGTTTGGTTTGGTCCAATTACATATTGCAAAATCTTCTTCAATCTATTGGCTGTAATCTTCAACATGCACTTGTAGATTGTACTGCAACATGATATAGGCCAGAATTCATTTATTGTAGAGGGATTAGGGACCATAGGGATAAGGGCAATGGCAGTGGTATTAACCTCTTTTAGTAGCCTGGAAGAAAGGAATAAGTCTTTAATAGCAGCAGTGAAATCTTCACCTATTATGCTTCAAGTAACTTTGAAAAAGAAAACATTATACCCATCAGGCCTTAGAACTTTATTGTTGGAAATGTAAGCAGTGTTTCTTTGATTTCTTCATCTGAGACTTCGACTTGGAGGAGTTCTAGATTAGCTTGAGGAATGTTTGATGCCATTAAGCTAGCAACCTAATTCATATCAGCATCATTATTATCTCCTAGCAGTTTATAGTTACACATAATTTCCTTTCATAAGGTCTTCCTCATAACTGGGTTATTATCAACATATATGAATAAGGCATAAAATTTTATAGAGTAAGCTTTGTGGTGAATATTGTAAAGGATGAGCTGACTTGAGGTGTGCAAAAATTGTATTTCAAGAATTAAGAGATTCCACAAAAGGATTAGCAGCAAGTGTAGAACTGCAGTTACTATAGAATTCAAAATCATAGTTTATGGCCTTACATACCTTCTAGAGATTAAAGTACCTAACTTTAGCCTCTAAAATACACAAAAGATTGAGTGAGTTTTCTTTGATGATTTTCCTTACTTCAATTTGTTTTAAGTCACTATTAGCACCTTTTAATTTCCAAACAGCAAACTTCATGTTAACAGGTAGGAAGGGGAGACTGGATCTATGCAGTCTTCTACTGCTGAGTAATTTTTCCTTACATCTAGTTCTTGTTCTTGAGCTTCTTCTTTTTAGATGAGTGGCCATTAGGGGAGCTATTAATTAGTTTGGTGTTGCCACTGCAAGTAGGACTACTATCAGACTTTTGTATGTTGGTAGCTGGAATCATCTCAGGTTGGGAAATGGTAGCTTCTACTATAACTATTTGCATGTTACTTGCAGTTTGAATTGAGTTAAGAATTGCAACTGCAATAATTGGTGTCTCTGGCTTTAAGTCCAAATCATGTCTACAATTCTTGCTATTGTTTTTTGAAGTTGCAGCCCTGTAGAAATTTGCACTGCATTATCACCCATTACTAGTGGGCTATTCTCAAGAGGCTTCACCACTTCATCTTGTGTAAGTAGCTTAAACTTAATTGGACTGGTTTGCATTGCTTCCATGGCATTAATTTGATCATTGAGTATATCATGGTCTTTTATATTTGGAGCAGGAGCTAAAGCATCAGAAGACTGCTTTACTTTTGGTCTCCACTCTCGCTTGGCATGCCTGATGCATGAAGAAGCCTTGTGCCCGAAAGCTTCAGAGTGTTCATAGCTTGCTCGGAGCCATTCGTATTCTACTTTCTGGGTGTATTCAACACCATTGCCCAAGTTAATGTTTATCTTATGAAGAAGATTGGTTTCCACTTCAATCTTAACACAGATCCTTGCATAAGCTGACCTTTGCTTGGTTGTTGTCATTTACTGCTTCTAGAATGTGCATCTAAAATTAACCCCCAAGTGCAATAGCATACAGTGTAGTTTTATCTGGTAAGTCTAGGATCATATTTACAGGGGGTTTAAGGTTTTAATTCTTAGGTTGTCCAGGTTTTCTAATCTTAAGTTCAACATAAAGTAGATAGTAAGAATTAAAGGATTCTTTGAATTGCTTTTTTTTTTTTTTTTTTTCTGATTAATTTTCTAAATAACAGTAATTAAATCAAATAACAAATTAAGTCTAAATAATCAAATTCCTAAAATGGCAGAACAACTTAAACGAATTATAAATTCAAACAATTTAAAGAAATCTTGATTCGATATTCAATTTTTAGGTGAAGAAAATTCTCACAAATTAAATTTCCAATAAAAAACACAATTCAAGTTTCACGTATAAAAGAAACAAGAATTAAAAGATATTTCATTAAAATCTCTCAAAATTTTCCACATACACAATTTCATATTCACGTCAAAGGATTGTGAATTGGAAAATTTTCTATTAAAATTATTTGTGGGTTCAAATCAAATTTATTCGCTTCAAATTATTTAGAAAAATTTTTTAAAGGGCCGAAAATTTTTATCAGTGATTACCAGAATATGATCAAAAGTTTTCGTTTTCTAGAGTTCTTAAACAAAATAAATCAGAATTGAATAAAAGTTCTAAAAAATCCCATAAACACAACTTCATACTTATGTCAGCAGGATTACAAAGTTAGAAAATCTTCTGATAATATTATTTGTGGTTTTGGATTTAACTTGTTTACGTCAAAGTTTTCGAAAAAATGTTTAAAGCACCAAAAATCTTATTGATTCATGGAATTTGAACAAAGATTTTTGTTTTCAACAGTCTTTTCGTAAACAAAATTAGATCCTAAAGAAGGTATATATACACTTACATTCACACGCTACGTATATCACCCTAGGGTTTTAATTTGTTTGACTTCTTCACCCTATTTTGAAACACCAAATCAACATCTTACAGTTTCTAGCCTAACATGTTTTTACAATCCTTAAACAAGCAATAAAAACTGATTTATGAACTCTACGAATCAAAACTGAGACTACAAACATCAACCAAAGCAATGAAACCCTAGATTCTAAAAAAGAATATGCTATCATCATTCATAACATTCAAAGAAAATAAATCAATGCAAACAAGAGGCAATAGAAATCAAAAAGATAAAACTTTTTATTAATTTAGAAAGATAAAGTACTGTACCGTGTAGAAGGTTTAAACATAAAGTGAAGAGTAGTCAAAACTGAAACCGCACTAATGAAAGCACTAACGAACCTTCAAAAGATCTTGAAAGTAAATATAAAAAATGAAACTAAACCCTAAAAAAAACTATGAAAAGTCTAAGAAGAAGAATAGCCCTACGGCTTGTACAAAAGTTTTTATATATAGCCTCCAACAAAAACCCTAAAATAAGAAATACAAACAATTCCTGTAAACTCGCATGGTCCGAATTGGGCTTGAGGTGGTCCGGACCACAGTAGTTTAAGATTACTTTGGCTCTTTGTCTCAGTTTGGACTGGCTAAGAGATGGTCCAAGTTCGGACCACAGTGAGTTGGTTCACCTCCTTGCTTTGTTCCTCTACTCCAGGCAAGAGTCCTGCCTGAACCATAACTCAAGTTGTTGCTCCATGTTACTCGTTTGCTTTATTTTCTTCATTTTCTTTGCCATTTATCAGAGAAATATCATCGTTTTCACTATATTTAAGAAAATGAACCATCTAAGTGATAATACATAAATTTATTGGAATAATGCATGATTATGTACTAAATTGTTGAGTTTGTAATTACGCTTTTCAAGTGTAATCACACCCTCAACTTGAGTATTGCTAGTCCCTCGCAATAACTTTATTTAAGTCAAACTAAAGTCTCTAACCTATTTCTCTTTTCGTTAGAAACATGGCTGCACTTAGTTACGTGCAGCAAGTCTTTTAAACCCCTAGGTTCCCTCTAGTAGACGAGTGAAGTCTCATGAGAGTTTGCAGTGAATCTATTCGCAAAATTCCTAATCTAGTTCAATGAGTGGTAATATTCAATCCAATAACTCCTGACTTAAATTTAATATGAAATACGTAGTAGAATTTTAAAATTATTGCATAAATTTCCCCAATGTATCTCAGACTCACTTAACTTTTCAACCATTTAATTTCAGGTGTATCAAATCATGTCATTCAGTCAACCTAGTTAGCAAATGCACTTAAAAATCATGGTTTCGACTTCAAATCTCACAAAGGTATTCACTCTTAAAAGAAATCACTCAAAAAGGGGTTACTTTCTTGGTTCATGCAAGAATGCAAAAACGAATATGCACACTAAACCCACAATCAAAAGTGAGTGAAAGGATTAAACCATAGAATGTTACATAGCTTCATGGGCGGAATGTATTAATGCATAACAAGAGTACTATTATCAATTTCATGAGATAGATCAATACTCCTATAAGTATCTTTCACCTATAGTCCATTAGGTCTTTACTAAGTTGTAACTTGGCTAGGGGGTATTGGCTGAACAAACGACAGATGGGATAATTCAAAGTGTATGTTTAGGAATAATTGTGCAAAATAATTCTCTTTCAAACTTTTCTTTTTTCAACTCCTTGAATGCCAAATATTGAAGCTTTTATTGTTATGTTTTTTTTTTCTTTTCATGGGACTAAAAATAAGGAACTCATGAAATATTATGTCCCAAATTTCTTTTTCATCTTTTTTTCTAATTTTTTTTTTTTTAAAAACTGGCTCTTCCCTTACACACCTTATTACACAATTTGCATTAATATCCTGTGACATGCAAGGGTTTGCTTACCTATATATCTAAAGCTAACAAGGTGGTGAATGTGGCTTAAAACAAGAAATTGCATATATTATTATTATTATTCTCAAAGGCTTCAAAATGGCTCCAAGGGAAATGTAATCAAGGAAAAGTTTCAAGTTTTCAAATATAAAAAAAAGGGGCCTGACATCACTCTCTAAGTTAATGACACTTGTCAAAGACATTGATCCATACATGTAAATCAACACTAGTTTCTTGTGCATTTAAACCAAAATAAAATGACATGATGAAGCTATTCAAGAAAAGTGATATGAAATAAAGTATAAAGAATATTAAGTACATAACCCTCAAAAATAAAGGCTCATGCTCAAAAGCTCACCAAATATGGGGTTTTAAGTCTCCACCTCTATCTTGGTATATTTGAATAATTAAGTCTCATGAAATTTATCTTTAACACACCCTTATTCAATGGTTTTAAGTGACAAGTCTTCAGTACATTAGAAAACTTTATACTCAATTTTAAATTCCATTTCGTATTTTAAAATTGAAAATAAACCATTCGTTATTTTTATGACTACTACCACTATCAAATTAGTTCCGAGACACATGCAAGGTTCAGTCATGCTAAGTCTAGATAACTTCAAATTGATCAAAATTTAAATTTTATTTTTTATGCATATCAAATTAATTCATCATGCGAACGCTACCCCCCAACTTAAAATTCACCTTGTCCTCAATGTGAAAACCATAAAATATATGTGGGTCCATAGTGTGTAATAGTGAGTATAATGATTAGTTTGAAACAATAGCTACAACGGGCATGAATAAGACTAAAGCATAAAATAAATCGAGCATATCATGTAAGCAACTTAAGGCATACCCTATATACCCCCAACTTAAATTCTACAACACTCTCATCAATAACAATAATGTTATATGAAATACCAATTCGAAGTGACAAATGAAAGAAAAGAGAGAGATAGGACATTACCTCAAGAGCTTCCTTATTTGTAGAAAATAAAAAAGAGTTATACAAGAAAAAAGTTAGTATTTTTTTTTAATTTATTTATTTGTTTATTTAGTAAGTAAGACTTTTAGACTTAAAAGATAATAAAAAGAAAAGGAAAAATAAAACAAAAGAAGAATGAAAGTCAGTCAAAAAATAAAAGAAATGAGAATAAGCAAAGAAAATCTAAACCAACAAGAAATAAGAAAATAAAGAAAAAAAATCTAATCTACTATGTACAAAATAAATAACAAAAATATAAAAAATTATCCAACACGTTCTCTATCCCACGCATCCACAAATGGCTTAAGAAATAAAATGTTCTCTTCTGCCCCACAAAGCGCCAAAGGTGGACATATATCAGATGTACAACACACCGAGGGATAACAGGCTAAGTAGGGTTCATAAAACCTCAAATGTGGCCATAATATAGGGAAGGACATGGACGTTGTGGGTTTAATTAGTCTCTGAACACCTAAAAGTCTATGTAATTTTCTCCTTTTCTACTACCTCACCCCAGTGATAGTTAGTCTCATCGTAGTCACTCACAATCCTCGTTGTAAAACTCTTGCTTGGGGCTATGTGAAGAAGTGAACTAAAATCAACCGACACAATGAGATGCTCCTCTAGCCCGAGAGGTACCGAGAGTGAGTATACTCTAAGTGTAGAGGACACTGAAGAATGCATGGCCATATGGAGATCCTTGAACCCAGAATATGGCCTAAAGTTATTTGCATACGTGAACATGAAATGTGGTTGTGTGTTTTCTAGTATTGCCTTGACACCTAAGAAGTCAATGTGAACTACCTGTTTGGTTGTTACCACCTCCCTACATGTATTGTCACTTTTAGTCAAAATATGTTCAGTTTTATCAGTAGAATTCTCAGCTAGAGATAGGATAAAAGAGAAGAGTTGTGCACCACTCTCATTCTCAGGCCTGTCTTTCAAGCCCTCGAAAAATGATAAAGATATTTCTTAAGATGTATTCTAATTTTAGTCCACGACTTGGGAAAGTTTTTAAAAGGTTTTTAAATCGCTCCCAGCATTTATAAAATACTTCACCTTTCTTGAAGTGAAAATTTTTTGTTTGAAAGTGGAAGGTAAAGTTTTGAAAATTGAGGAGAAAAGATACAATAAAATCATTTTGTTACTCTTTCCAAGTATTAATGGAGCTCGTAACAGCGTAACACCAATTATTGGCCACTCTGCATAATGATAACGAGAAAAAATTATATCTAAAAGTGTCATCTAGGTAATCATTTATGCAATAGAGACAAACTGACTCAAATTTTTCTAGATGAACTTGAGGATCCTCAAGTTTAAGTCCATAAAATTTAGGTAGCATAGAAAATGTTTCTACGTAAAAATCAATTCTATGAATGCTACCTAAATAACCAATGAGTGGGTGAGTAGTGTCGGGTGAACTAGAATTATAAGACAAACAATCCATGTTAATTATATAATTTTTTTAATATTTTTTTATTAATATTGAACCTAAAATAACCTAAAAACTAACATTGGCTCCCTGCCAACGGCGCAAGAAACTTGATCGCTTCTAGAATGTGCGTTTGAAATTAACTCCCAATTACAAGAATGTGCGATGTAGTTTTACCTGATGAGTCCAAGATCGTATCTATAGGGAACTTAAGGTTTTAATTCCTAGGTTATCCAAGGTTTTTAATCTTAAGTTCAATGTAAAGTAGATGGTGAGAATTAAAGGATTATATGAATTGGTTTTTTTTTCTATTAATTTTCTAAATCATAATAATTAAATCAAATAACAAATTAAGTCTAAATAATCAAATTCCTGAAATAGCATAACAACTTAAACAAATTATAAATTCAAATAATTTAAAACGATCTTGATTCGACATTCAATTTTCAGGTGAAGAAAATTCTCACAAATTAAATTCCCAATAAAAATCATAATTCAAATTTCACGTATAAAAGAAACAACAATTAGAAGATATTTTGTTAAAAGCTTTCAAAAATTTCCACATACACAACAATTTCACATTTACGTTAAAAGATTGTGAAATTGGAAAATTTTTTATTAAAATTATTTGTGGGTTCAAATCCAATTTATTTGCTTCAAGCTATTTAAAAGAATTTTTAAAGTACTGATAACTTTTATCAGTGATTACCGGAATATGATCAAAAGTTTTTATTTTCTAGAGTTCTTAACCAAAATAAATCAAATTTGAATAAAAGTTCTAAAAAATCCCACAAACACAATTTCATACTCACGTCAGCAGGATTACGAAGTTGGAAAATGTTCTGATAATATTATTTGTGGTTTTGGATGAAACTTGTTTATGTCGTTTTTGGAAGAATGTTTAAAGCACCAAAAACCTTTATCAGTGATTCATGGAATGTGAATAAAGATTTTTGTTTTCAAAAGTCTTTTTGTAAACAAAATTAGATCCTAAAGGAGGTATTTATACGCCTATGTTCACACGCTACATATATCACCCTAGGGTTTTAATTTGTTCAACCTATTCACCCTATTTTGAAACACCGAATCAAGATCTTACAGTTTCTAACCTGGTATGTTTTTGCAATCCTTAAACAAGTAATAAAAACTGATTTGTGAACACTACGAATAAAAATTGAAACTATAAACGTCAAACAAAGCAATGAAACCCTAAATTCTAAAAAAAAATATGCTATCATCATTCATAACATTCAAAGAAAACAAATCAATGCAAACAAGAGGCAATAGAAATCAAAAAGATAAAACTTTTTATTAATTCAAAAAGATAAAGTACCGTATACGTAGAAGGTTTAAATATAAAGTGAAGACTAGTCAAAACTGAAACCGCACTAATGAAAGCACCAAAGGACCTCTAAAAAATCTTGAAAATAAATATAAAAGTTAAACTAAACCCTAAAAAAAGCTATGAAAATTCTAAGAAGAAGAATAGCCCCACGACTCATTCAAAAGTTCTTATATATAGCCTCCAACCAAAACCCTAAAATAAGAAACACAAACAATTCCCGTAGACCTGCATGGTTCGGACCGGGCGTGAGGTGGTCCGGACCATAGTACCTTAAGATTACTTTGGCTCTTTGGCTCGGTCTGGATTGGCTAAGAGATGATCCCGGTCCAGACCACAGTGAGTTAGTTCACCTCCCTGCTTTGTTCCTCCACTCCTGGCAAGAGTCCCATCCGGACCACAACTCCAGTTGTTGCTCTACGTTACTTGTTTGCTTTATTTTCTTCATTTTCTTCGCCGCTTATCAAAGAAATATCATCGTTCTCACTGTATTTAAGAAAACGAACCATGTAAGTGATAAAAATAAGAAAATACACAAATTTATTAGAATAATGCATGATTATGTACTAAATTGTTGAGTTTGTAATTAAACTTTTCAAGTATAATCAGTTATCTTATCAGTAAATAAAGGTACACCAACAATACTTAGAATTTTGAGTAAAGACTTAGCTGATCATAGGTGAAGTTTTAAGTAAGGGAGTCTCATCCAGAGTGGTAAACAGTAATTACATCCTGGTTACAAGAGCAAGAGGGAGATCATGGCTTCAATAGCAGTGGTTTGTCAAAATAAGACCACAGTCCCATCTCTAGAACATTTTGTTTAATTTCATCATTCTTAAATTTGAAGATGAACATACCGTCTTTAAGCGCAAAAAGTTCAATACTCCCAAAGATTTTCCATTGTTTCTCCACAAATAATTCCTTTTGTTTGTAAGTTGGCTCAAGGCTAAAGCACATACCCGACCAAAGAATTGTCTCACTGGGCTAGGTCATCAGTTAATTCCTCTTCTGTGAAAGAAACTAATGGTCCATTATTAGCTCTAGTAGGCTGGATGAATTCAAGGCTTAGCCCATTCTCTTTGTTTGAGGCAAAGAGTTGGGCCCATTTGAGGTTAGCCTGCTTATCAAAATTGGCTGCATCCTTATAACTTTGACCGGGTAGAGTGGGAAAGTCTAACTCACTTCTAAAATTTAAATATTTTGAACAAGATCCATTGGTTAAAAGAAGCCCGCCATAGCCAGGGTAATTGCAATGACCTTCAGGCAAAGATGAGAAGCATCTAGATGAATTAATAGGCCTTACCACCTGGCTGCTACATGTTCTTCCATCCTGGCAACAGTTCTGATTTAGTGCATCGAACCCACACTTTGTACCGTGGTCCTCTATGATTCTGTGCTCAGGTCGCCATTCTCCATCTTCTTCCTAACATGCTCGGTTACACCAGCTTCTCCGTTGTTGATGCCTTCACTTAATGTAGTAGGAAAGCGTGTAAGCTCCCTAGTAGACTTAATCTTGCAGTAGTTAGGGAGCATCCTACCTTGATGATGAGTAGAATGCTCCACCCAGGATTCAGTCACAACTCGAGATGGTAGGTTAAGCTCAGATTCACTGGCTTCTGGCTCCAACTTTGTCACGGAAAATAGATCAAGAATGTGTTTAGTAGCTCCAGTTTCAAGTGAAGAGATCAAGAATGTGTTTTTTAGTTTGCATCCTAATAAGGCTCCCGGACCAGATAGTTTCAATGGATTCTTTTTTTTTTTTTTGACGAGTTTGGCATATTGTTGGAGAAGACATTGTTGCTGCAAAAGAAAGAGTTTTACATGAGCCACGAGAGTCCCTCTCTATTCTTTCTCTCTCTAGGTTTCTAGGGTTTTTGGATTGCTTTCATGGTGGCTAGGGTTTTGCATGATGGCAGTGTGGATCAACGTTCTGGTAATGTTGGCGTGATTATTGGCAGTATTGGCGATAAGCGTATGGTCAATCTTGGTGGAGTGGCTGATTCTCGTACGGGATATATAGGTCAACGTAGAGATTATCTAGTAATACATGGCGATCGTGGTGGTCGCAGAGGTTTTGGTATGACTCGTGGATTGTCTGTATCTACGGGTTCTGTATTAGATAATGGGAGGAAGGTTTCTGAAGTGCAGCAAAGGAGATTGCAAAGTGATAAGTTGGTTTCTGTGGAAGATTCTGTGGCGGCTAGGGTTTCTCCAGTCGCAGAGGAAGTTCAACCGGTTGGTGTTCAATCTGAGGGACCTTTGGGCTCTAGTGTTGGTTTGCATGAAGATGAGATTGTTGTGCAGACCAATCGAGATGCTGGTGAGATACTTTCTATTCCTCCGTTCGTTCCTCTACGAGGGGCGTGGACATGCCCAGATTCTACTCCGGCTAGGGTAGTTTCATTGAACCATAATGGTTTTGATTCTCTTAAAGCATCACAGAAGGTGAATATGCTATTACGGTTTATGGAAGAGAAGGGTGTTTCCGAGAATGAACTTAAGCGTTGGGCGGAGGTTTCTTCTCCTGTCATTTCATGTACCAGTTCGAAAGTGCCGGTGACGCCTTCTTCTCTTCTACGTCCTGCTGCTTCAGGTTCTAAGTATGCCACGTCTTCTCGTTCTTGGGCGGATCAGGTGGAGGATATTCAGGAATCTACTCATGCTTTGTTGCATGAGCAGGTTTCTAATCCTTTTCTTGATGGGACTACTAAAACTTGGAGTTTCATTCTCAAGCAAGGTCAGAGAAAGATGACTTTGCAATACTTTAAACCGGTTACTGTGGGTGATACAGTGATCGTTAGGCCGCCTAGTGAAGTTTTTGAAAGAGGCATGGAACAATGGCAAGCTATGCTGGTAGGTTATTTCATTGATCGTAGTCTTCCTTTCCATATGTTGGAGAAAACAGCCAAGGCTTTATAGGCAAAAAAAGATCTTATCAAGGTTCTAGCGGGCAGTAATGGTTTCTGTTTGTTTACGTTTGATTCTTTCCAGGATGCTGAAAATGTGCTTGAAGAGGGCCCTTGGCATTTCATGGGAGGGCTTTTTGTTGTTAAAAGGTGGGAGGGCCGTATGAGTCTGAGCAAGGATACGTGTAAATCAGTTCCGGTGTGGGTTAAATTTTACGATGTGCCTTTAGGTCTCTGGACTGAGGAGGGTCTCAGTTATCTTGCAAGTGCAATTGGTACTCCCTTGTATGCTGATTAAGTCACGAAAAATGTTCAGAGAATTAACTACGCTTGAATTTGCGTTGACATATCAGCAGATTCTCTTCTTCCTGATTGTATCACAGTGGATACTAGGGCAGGTTCTCAGGTGGTGAGAATTGAATATAGTTGGGTTCCTCGTGTTTGTGGAGTTTGCAAGACATTTGGTCATTCATCATATTTCTGTCCTAAGGCAGTATGGAAGGTTAAGTCTTCGGTTAAGAAAGATGAGCATCCCGAGGTTCATAATGTTGACGATGTGGCGGGATGGACAAAGGTTAAAGGGAAAGGGATGGTGGGTGATAATTCTTTGGAGATTAATACTCATTCTACTGCTGTACTAAATTTGGGAACAAGTAACACATTTGCTGCACTTCAGGTTCCTCTTGATGGGGCTGAACTGGGTATTGGGAAGACTGTGTCTGGTGGCTTAGAGACTTCTTCGAATAGAGATATCTCGCCTACAGCTGATCAGAACAATGGGCTTATTCAGGTTGCTGAATTACCTGCAATGCAGGTTTCTTTCAATCTCTGTTGAGGATAAACCTGCGAAGTCTGGATCTTCCAGAAAGAGAAACAAGAAAAATGGTAAGAAGTTAGTTAATCCTGAAGGATCAGGTGGTACCTCCTCAGATTTATCTCTATGATAAGTTTTGCAAGTTGGAACATTAGAGGTCTGAATGACCTCACAAAGCAAAAAGAAATTCAGAATTTTGTACATACTCAATCAATTGGTTGTTTAGGTATTTTGGAGACAAGAGTTAAAGAAAACAAAAAAGAAGTTATCACTTCTAAGCTGTTACCTGGTTGGGAGTTCTGTTGTAATTATGTTCATGCCTCTAATGGTAGAATTTGGGTTTTTTGGAACCCGAGAGTTATTAAACTTGAGTTTCTTGGTAACTCTTCTTAAGCTATTCATTGTAAGGTTGAATTTCCTAGGGTTGTTTCTTCTTTTTTTTTTTTGTTTCTTTTGTTTATGGATCCAACAATAGGGGTGAGCGTAATATTCTTTAGCAAGAGTTATACTCGCATGCTCAAGTTGTTCATAATCATCCTTGGTTGGTTATGGGTGATTTCAATACTATCAAGTATAGTTTTGAACGTAAGGGCAGAAGCACTGATTGGCCGAGTTTCATGGATGACCTTAATAGCTGCCTAGTGGGTACTAGGCTGGATGATCTCAAGGGGTGTGGTTTATTATTCACTTGGAATAATTCAAGGGTAATTAATCCAATTCAGAGGAACCCGGATAGGGCCGTGGCAAATGATGCATGGTTTTCTTTATTCCGGAATGCATGGGCAGATTATCTACCTGGTGGAATTTCTGACCATTCCCAGGTGGTTGTGAGGTCTGGTCTCTTTTCCAAACCTTATAAGAGACCTTTCAAATTTTTTAATTATTGGACTGAGTTTGAGGAATTCCTTCGTATGGTGAAGGATGCTTGGGCAACTGAAGTTATTGGTCATCCCATATATCGAGTATACCAGAAGTTGAAGGTGGTTAAAGGTGCTTTGCGAAAGCTTAATGAAAAGAAATGTAAGGACATTGGCAATCAGGTTCATAAGGCAAGGGAGGATTTGCATCAAGCTCAAGTGAGGATGGATGGCAATGGGGATAATGCAGAAACTGTTGATAGATGTTGTAGCAGTTTTTTGAATATATGTAAGACAGAGGAATCTTTTGCAAGACAAAAGAGCAAAGTGCAGTAGCTTGCTGAAAGGGACTAGAACACAACTTTTTTCTTCAAATTGGTGAAACAGAGGATTAATCATAACAAGCTTGTGTGCCTTCATACTGAGGATGACAGAGTACTCACTGAGGAGGAAGATATAAATTCTGAAGTATTAAGTTATTTTCAGAATTTGTTGGGTACTAAATGTTCTTCGGCTTATCCGGGTATTGAGGCTTTTGATAATGTTCTCACTCTTATTATTTCTTCGGATATGGCAAGGTTGATGACAAGACTAGTTACTGATGATGAGATCAAGGATTGTATGTTTCATCTCCATCCTAATAAGGCCCCTGGGCCGGATGGCCTTAACGCTATGATTTTCAAAGCGGCTTGGGAAATTATCGGACTGGATGTGACCAATGCAATTAAATCATTCCTTTGGTCTAGAGGTTCTCTCTTAAAGTAGGTGAATTCTACCATTATTGCTCTTATCCCTAAGACTCCAAATCCTTTTTCTGTTAGGGATTATAGGCCAATTTCATGTTGTAACACTGTTTATAAGTGCATTGCTAAAATCATTGCTAATCGTATCAAGCTTGTGTTGCCTGGGATTATTCATGATGAGCAATCTGCATTCATTCAAGGTAGGAATATTGGTGATAATATTTTTCTTGCTCAGGAGCTCCTTCGTGGTTATCATAAGAATACCAATTCTCCAAGGTGTGCAATAAAAGTTGATCTTCAGAAAGCATATAATTCTATTCGTTGGGACTTCATTTTGGATGCTATGGTAATGATGGGGTTTTTTTCATATTATTGTCACATAGATTAAATCTTGCATCTCTAGTCCATTCTATTCGGTTAGTATTAATGGTGATTTACATGGTTATTTCCCTGGTGCCAAAGGTTTGAGGCAAGGAGATCCGTTATCTCCCTACCTATTTGTTATTGGTTTGAATGTGCTTTCTTGTTTGTTGAAGAAGAATGTCGACTACTGTCCTGATTTTAAGTTCCATTGGAGATGTGAGAAAACTAAGCTATCTCACTTGTGTTTTGCTGATGATTTGTTTTTATTTTGTAAGGGGGATAAGAAGTTAGCTTGGATCCTTTACTCCACTTTGGAGATGTTTTTCATGTTGTCGGGTATGAAGGCCAATGTAAACAAGAGTGATATTTTTCTGGCTGGTGTGCATTCTGATATTGAGGAGTACATTCTTAATCTTTTTAACTTCTCTAGAGGTAATCTTCCTATACGTTACTTGGGGGTGCCACTTATTTCTTCTAGACTGAAAAACAGTGACTGTGTTCCACTTGTTGAAAGAATTATTGGCAGGATAAAGTCCTGGACTAGAAGATTTCTTTCTCTCGCTAGTCGACTTCAGCTTATTAAATCAGTTCTGATGAGTATTCAGGTTTTTTGGAGCACACATTTCATTCTGCCTAAAAGGACATTACATCTGATTGAGCAATACTTGAGATCTTTTCTTTGGAAGGGTATGGATCTCAAGAAATCAGGAGCTAAGGTTGCATGGAGTAATTTAACTCTTCCTTTAGTGGAAGGAGGTTTAGGACTTAAGAAATTACATGAATGGAATGTGGCGGCTATGGCTCTATGTGTATGGAAGATTTGTTCACTTGATGCTAATTCTGTTTGGACGAGATGGATTAAAGCCAATCTTATTGGTTCTAAGAATTTTTGGGAGTTAAAGATTCCATGTGATTGCTCATGGACTTGGTGTAAAGTCCTTAAGGTTCGTGATAGTGTTAAGCATCTTTTGCGGTACCAGGTTGGTAATGGATCTCAGGTCTCTCTTTGGTTCGATCCTTGGATGCCGAATGGTTCTATTGTTGACAGATTTGGAGGTCGGGTGATTTATGATTCTGGTATGAGCAAGCATGTTACTGTTGCTGAGATTATTGACTAGAATTCCTGGTATTGGCCAATTGCAAATTCTTCCGAGCTGTTAGATTTAAAAGTGGAGTGTCAATTGTTGCCGCCTCCTTGTAATGATCGTCATGATAAGCTTCTATGGTTGCCTAATGTATCTGCTGGGTTTTCTATTTCTTCGGCCTGGAATAAACTTAGGTGTACCGGTACGCCTGTTCCTTGGGCAAATCTTGCATGGTTTAATGGGCATATTCCGAGGTTAGCATGTGTGGTTTGGCTTGCTATTTTGGGTAGACTTCCTACGTATGATAGACTGCGTGGTTTTGGTTTTCCAATTAACAAAGGTTGCTTATTTTTTGACTCTCCATCTGAGAATTTAGATCATTTATTTTTTGCTTGTGAATTTTCCTGTAGAATTTGGTGTGCACTCATGATTAAGTGCAATGAGCTATGTTCGCCTACTAGTGGCATTCAATAATTGATTGGTGTCAGCGTACATTTTCTGGGAATACTATGCGTTGCCGTGTGGGTAAATTGGTGTTTGCCACTGCTGTATATACCATTTGGAAGCACCGTAAGATGCAGCTCCATGGTGAATGTAGAATTGACGCAGTTGGAGTTCTGAGAGAAATTTGTTGCTCAATTCATTCTAAAGATGGAATGTGGGTTACTCCTAACTCTTCTCCTCTGGATCGGGTTATATGTAATGTTTGGGGATCTTAATTTACTTATGTAATGTTTTTTTATTTTTGGTTTAGTTTGTTGCCAGTTGGTAGCGGTTGGATTTGATTCTGGATGGTTCTCATGTTCCATGTATTCCTAGGGTATGCCCTAGTGTTTTGTGTATATTTTTCTCTTATTAATGAATTTTCTTACCTAGCAAAAAAAAAAAAAAAAAAAGATATTGTTGCTGCAATTCAAGAATTCTTCCATTCAGGTATGATGCTTAAGGAGGCGAATGTAACAATTATAGCCTTGGTTCCTAAAGTTCCCAACCCGACTCAGGTGAGGGACTTTCGACCTATCTCCTGTTGTAATACAATCTATAAATGTATTACCAAGTTTTTTTTTTTTTTTAAAGGCAAAATGTGATACCCTCACTTTTGGTGTTAATGAGAAACCATGGATTAAATTTTTGTGGAAATGAGAGTAGAGTTTGTTGTGGGGAAATGCCAAGTTCTTCAATGTTTCTAAGTGTTGGAAGGTTGTATGCATGGTCTTGTTGGTGTATGTGCAAAGTAGAGTATGCATATGATGCTTGAATGATGGCCGGCTAGGTGGTGGCCTCATGGAGTATAGGTGTTTGCCTTAAAGTGTGTAAAAGGAACTTAGGAAGGTAGTGAAAGAGAGAAATCCAGTCATGGTAGGAATTTTGCATAAATTTTGACCAAACAACTCAATTTGTACTAAACTTGGCCAATGAAATGGAACTTAACCTTTTGACCTCTACCTAGGATGAAATATATATATAATTTAATGGGAGAAGGTTGGGAAGAGGTTGAATGGCCGGCCAAAGCCTTTGGTGTCTTCCATTGTATTTGTCTGTTGTTTTGTTGCTAAGTCAAGAGCATTAAGTTGGTGGGACCCCATGATTAAATGCATGGAAGAGTTTATACTTATATACATATATGTATAAATGGAACTTGTGGTGAAATTGCCTTGGCCGGCCACCTTGCTTAGATATAGTATATGTATATATCCTTGGTTGGTGAAATTAGTAAATGACAAGAAAAAAAAAAAAAAAAAAGTATCAAGGAAAGAGAGAAGAAACCATTTGGAGAAGAAACCTTCGGCCAATGAAGAGTGAGCTAGAGAGAATTGAGAAAAATTTGGAGAAAGGAAGAAAAGAAGAGGAATTTCAAGAAGAGAGTGAAAAAGGGAAACAAGAGAAAGGAGAAACTAAGAAAGGACCAAGGTTTTGAAGCTAGTTTGTTCTTGGAACAATTTTGAAGGAGGAGGAACTATCTTGGAGTTTTGAAGAATTCTTAAAGTGTTTGAGAGATTGAAGTTTGAATTGACGTAGGGAACTTCTCATAATTTAACCTTGAGCTTTCCTTCTCCTCTTTGTTGAATTCTAGCTTAGTAAATGAAACCATGATATGTGGTAGAAACCAAACAAATTTTGGGAGCCTAAGTAGACTATGTGTTGATGATTGAGTTGGATTACTTGGTTATGAGTGAGGGGAGAAGAGGAAAGATAGTTGTGAAAATTGTGAGGTAGGAGAACCTTGAGAGATGTAAAAATGAATGTAAAGTGGTAATTGATGCTTAAAAATGAACAAAGGTAGAAGATTGAAGCTTAAACCAAAGAGCGAAACAAACTCAGAAAATACCCCTCTTGGTGGGCGCACGCCTGGGTAGCAGGCCGTGCGCCCGGGTAGCAGGCCGTGCGCCCGGGCCTTGCCAAGGCCAAAGTGAGCCCTCGGTGGGCGCCCGCCAGGGCAGCAGGCGTGCGCCCACGGCCGCGTGTGCCGTTTGGGTTTGGCACGGGCGCCCACCAACCCCTGTTTGTTGGACCCTGTTTTGCCTTGCACTTCGTTTGTTAAACACCAACATCACTCTTCAACATGTACAACCTCTAGAATGAACCCTTATGAATGTATTTCACCTCCGAACTATCTTGATTATGATATGTTGCTAATATGTTGCATTTGACATAAAATACTTAAAGGAAATGGATTGAGATAAAATGATGAAGTGATGTCTTGGGAATTACGTTGCTTATAGTTCTATGAATGATAATGTCATGGAGATGTGATATTAATGATTATGAAATACTCATGTTATAAACGAATTGACTTGTGATGTCAATGGCAAACTTAATGGGAAATAAGAAAACGAAATGATTGGTTGTGTGCCGGGGATTGTGGGATACGGAAAATAGGATTGGGAAATGATACCCTCGGGTCGAAAACCCCAGAACCTGCGCAAGGTTGGTGTTTCATACCAGTAGGTTAGTAGCCTACAAAATGAGGGCAGTGTATTGGCTTATGCATACACCCGAGCATAGCGTCGTCCTGGGTTGCCACCCTAAAGCACGCTAGGGGCCGCAACGTCACCCGAAACAAGGACGTCGGAACGGAACCCAATCCCCAATGATGTGTGAATATCTGATGTGTGATGTGAACACAAACAAACAAGATAATGGTTAACAAAGGATGAATAAGAATGCACGTTTTGATATGATACTTAAGCTATGAAATTGCTTATATTTTTAATCTTGATTTATATGCTTCCATGCTTTGACTATTAAGTTCTCATTGTTTCATTGTATCATGATTATTATATGCTTTTCGGTTATACTATGGGAGGTATATCATGAGCACACGCCGTCCGTGCTCACGTCCCTACAGATTTCCCTGCAGGACCCACACAGGACGAGTAGGGGAGACCTCGAGGGAGTGTAGCTATTTTGTAAAAATGGAGCAAGTTGTTTATGTTGTAAATATATTTTGAGAGTTCATTAGCTTGTATATATCTTCTCCTTTACTTTTGATTTGTAATGGCCATAAGGCCTGACTTGTACAGAATGATGGAAATTCAAATAGTGGAATGATTATGTTGGTTCATGTGGAATGGATGTAAGGTATTGAATATAAATGTATGGTTGAAATATAAATTGCACAGGTATTCTATTAGGTACCCCCATTTGTCCAATTTTTAGGCCGTTATATAGCCGTTTTGTTTTATGGGTCCACTGTGTGACCGGTGCGTTAGCTCTGATCCGATGACTCGGGTTACATGATACGCATGTTTTACACTCACTCCCTGGGTCTCTGGACCCGGGGCGTGACAGGATGGTATTAGAGCCTAGGTTAGACTACCTAGGGACATGGGACCATTTGCATTTCATTATGCCTGAATATTTGATGTTGATGCAATATGTTTCTGTTTGTTTCCGTATTTGGCACGGTGTGATAACGGTACTAATGTCTCGTGCATTCTTTTATGTGTATAGAATGCTGCTAGTACAAGAGCAAAGAGGTAGGGGAAGGGGCCAAGGTAGAGGTCGAGGGCGCGACCGTGGCAGAGGAAGGGGAGCTGTGGAAGCTCCAGTGCAGAGTGTCTCTATCCCGTTGGAGCAAGAGGCAGAACACAGTGTAGTGGCTGAAATGCCACCGATGCCCCAAGGCGGAGCGGCGCCACCTGCAGCACCAGCCGTCCCTCCACCTACTGCTGTGGACGCCGGGGCCTTTTTGCAGCAGCTTGCCACCGCAATGGCCACAATGGCTGGAGGGGCAGGCGCAGGGGCAGCACCCCAATAACAAGTCGAAGCGGGTGCCACCAAAAGTAATCTGGAACAATTCCGGAGGATGAAGCCTCCGAGTTTTGATGGGGTGGCCGACGTAGAGGTGGCGGAGAATTTTTTGGATAAATGTGAAAAGATTTTGGAGGCGCTAGAGATTGTTGAACTCGCCACCTGCATTACTCTGACTGCCTTCCAGTTGGTGGGGCGAGCTTCGACTTGGTGGAAGAGTGTGAAGGAGACCCGGGGTCATATGGGGCTTTCTTGGGATCAGTTCAAAGAAAAGTTCCGTGACCACTTCTTTCCCCAGTCTCTGCGAGATGCAAAGCGGGAAGAGTTTGCCAGCCTCATCCAGGGGAACAAGTCAGTGCTGGATTACGAGCGACAGTTCTCAGATCTGTCTAAGCATGCCCCAGAACTCATTGCTACTGAACGGCTGAAATGCCAGAAATTTGAGCGAGGATTGAGGCCGACCTTCCGCAATAAGATGGTCATGCTCCGCATTAATGAATATGAAAAGCTGGTGGATCGGGCCATGGCGATAGAGCGGGATATGTTGGATACAAAAACAACAATAGAAGGCCGCCGTGGCCGGGGCAGAGGGGAGTAGTCAGAGGGGCAAAGTAGTAAGAAGCAGAAAGGGGGTGCCTCTACTTCTCAGGGGCAGCCAGCCCAATCAACTGGAGTGGCCCCCAGACCGCCGAGGAGAACAGAGTCTGGGCAGCCCATTTGCTTCAACTGCCGGCAACCGGGGCACATGAAGGCAGACTGCCATTTATTGCGGATAATGACTGAAGCTACAGGCCGACCGGGAGGCGGAACACTCGTGGATAACCGGGTGTGCTACCGGTGTGGACAGGCTGGACACGTCCAGCGTTATTGCCCCCAGTTGCAGGGCGTCAGTGGGAGGATTAGGCCGGGGGTTCAGAGTGTCCAGGACAGCCGTGCTTCGACACCCCAGTAGCAGACACAGTAGAGAGGCCCTCCAGCGGGATCCTCTCAGAGCGGAGCCTCCCAGCCGCAGAGAGGAGCTTCCTCAAGTCAGAGAGGCGGCAGACCACCCGCGAACCAAGTGCAAGGGCGGGTATTTGCCATGACCTAGCCGGAGACTCTAGCGGAGCCCTTGATCACTCAAGGTATCTTCCGCGTGTATTCTTCTTATGCAGTGGTGTTGTTAGACATGGGAGCTTCCCATTCATTCATTTCTGCAAAATGTGTGTCTGCATTGGGCTTGGAAGTCAGCCCTATGGAATTGTTGTTGTTAGTGGAGACCCCAACTGCTGGATTTTCTTCCCTGACATCGATGGTGAAGGAATGTGAATTATGTGTAGAGGATATGTTTGAGGAAAGAGAGGCGGTTGTTTCCACGGACTTAATTGTTTTAGAGATGGGAGAATTTGATGTAATTTTGGGCATGGATTGGCTTGAAGCCTATAAGGCCACAATTGATTGCCCTAACCAAAAGGTGACCCTTCTCACCCCCGACGACATGTTTATTCGTTTTCTGGTTGATCGGTGTACATTGTATGAATTGCCTTCGTGGAGAAGTCGCAGGAAGGCAGACTTGTGTACGTTGTTTGCCAGTATGGTGCTCGAAGACGAGAGTGAGGAGCAGAAGGCTCAATTACCGAGGGTAGTCGATGAGTTTCCTGATGTGTTCCCACAAGAGTTGCCGGGGTTGCCACCGAAGCGGGAGGTGGAGTTTAGCATTTAATTGGTTCCGGGCACGGAGCCCATTTCCATTCCCCCCTATCGGTTGGCACCGGCGGAGTTGGAAGAACTGCGGAGTCAGCTGGAAGAATTGAGGGCCAAGGGCTTTGTAAGGCCGAGCACCTCTCCTTGCTAAGGCCGAGCACCTCTCCTTGGGGTGCACCGACATTGTTTGGGGCCAAGAAAGATGGGACACTTCGAATGTGCATTGACTACCGGATGTTGAACTGGGTCACCATCAAGAATAAGTACCCGTTACCGAGAATTGATGACTTATTCGATCAGTTGAAGGGATCAGCGATGTTCTCAAAGATCGATCTTCGGTCGAGTTACCACCAAGTGAGGATCCGGGAAGAAGACATTCCCAAGACGGCGTTTAGGACTCGGTATGGCCACTATGAGTTCCTAGTGATGCCGTTTGGGCTGACTAATGCACCCGCTGTTTTCATGGACCTCATGAACCGAGTATTTAGAGAATTTTTGGATAAGTTTGTGGTGGTGTTTATAGATGATGTGCTAATTTACTCCAAGTCTGAAGAGGAGCACGAACAACACTTGAGGTTAGCATTGCAAAGGCTGAGGGACCACCAGTTATACGC
>JAVXUM010158268.1:0-13359 GCA_035590655.1 Pouteria glomerata
GCTAGTGAGCTCACCCCCTCATTATTGCAGGTGACACAGGGAGGCAGGGTAGTGACCATCCCGAGTTGAGTTGACTGTTGGAGACCTTAGTCATTATTTGGTATTTTTGAAATTATTGTATTTTATTTGTGTGACCCAGAATGTGGGTCTCATTGATATTGATGACGTATGTTGTATATTTTATTTAAATGGAGATTTGGGACGGTTGTAGTTGCTCTGATGGATGTTATGATATTGTGACTTGGCATTGGTACATGTTTTATATTTTGTTTTAATTGTCCCTATTTTCCCATACCGTCCGTCCCAGATAATTTATGTTAGGGGCGTGACATTTAATTACATGGATATTGTTACTGTTAGGATCGATACATGTCCAAAAATAATCACAGGCACAAAAAACACATAATTTAACATGGTTCAGTAATCGCCAACATCCATAAAGAGGAACTCGAGCTTCACTATAATACTGAACAATATCACATAAGGAGAATTCTCTTACCTCACCAGTTCTCTTTTCTCACTGTACTAATTTTTTTTTCTTGCTTACACACTTACCATCTTCGTAGTATCGATTTATACATAAGGGTGAGAAAAAAATTCTTGCAAAATATGGAACAAACAAAAAATTCACCTTTTGTTTTTGGTGACTTTCGTGTTAAAAGGAGCAGTTCTACCTATGCAGGTGATAAATTTCAACTCATCGTTTCAAACTTTTACTTGGTTTCTATTTCCACACAATTAGTAATCTCTCACTTAGAGACAGGGACACTATATTAACTACGTGTGTTTGATATCGAGCTTTAGACTAAAAGATCCACTGAAGTCAATCATAGCTCTAGTTTATCTATGGTTACTATCTTGGTTAACATGTTGGCTGGTTTCTTGCTACCTTAAATAAGTTTTGAAACTCCATTTTCTAAAAGAGATCTAACAAAATGATAATGAAACTCGATAGCTTGGTTCTTGAATGAAATGTTGAATTCTTTGCCAAATGTCTAGCACTTATATTATCACTGTACAAGACATTTTTTGTACGCCCCGGGTCTCATGACCCGATGGGTGAGTAATAAAACATACATAACATACACAAATAACATAATTCCTTGATCAGAGCATTACAACAACCTAATAGTGAGCCCATAACATGAATTAAAGTAACATTAATCTAGACTTGGTAACTGTCAGACCAAATTCTCTAATACAATACCACAATTAATACATCTCTTAGGCCTTATGGCCCTTACAACTCAATTCAAATATCTCTCTCTCAATTCTTTCTTATTACAACTCAATGAAACTTAATCTCAAAGAAACAACAAATTTTGCTAGGCCTGGTTTGGCTTAATGTAAATGAATTGCTAATCCTCTCAAGTGTCCTCCCAATCGTTGGGTCCACACCTATAATAAAATCTGTAGGGATGTGAGCACGGGTCTACTTGTGCCAACGTAACTTCATAATAACATATATAATATGTAAACTAATATGTATGATTAGTATCATATTTAAATATACTTATATCAATATGTTTTCTATAAATCATAATGTATATTTATTATTATTATTCTTACTAATAACTAATTCAGGCGTATGTATAATGTTACCTGAATAACATCATATATATATAAATACACGTATAATTATATATATATCAACCATTGCTATAATTCATAACAAACAACTAATATCCACAAGTCACCAACACAAGTAAAGCATGTCGTTATATACCCTTTTCATTAAGTAACACTCGATTTCAGTTCATCTTTACTATTTAAACCTCAACGTTAAACATCAATTACCTTATGTAATCAAACCATCATTCATTCACAATACAACGACATATCCATTTCCAAACCAATCATCAGGGAATTGGGTACATAATCATACATCATCCTTTATAGGCCAATATCCAACAGAAACGATAAATTGAAAACATATGTACCGTCTTTTATGGGCCAACATCCAACAGAAACGATACTAACCGAACATCATGATGTGAGCTACTAATTCACTGGCATGAATACCAAACCCTGTGTAGGTTTTGAAACTTTCAACCCAAGGGTAATTTCATGACCTTTCTTATTTTCCGTACCCCACCACATTTTCTGGCATATCACATATCTTCTCATATAATTAACAACACGTGGCCATATCCCAATTGTCATAGAACTCATCAAAATCATTATTTCACTAACATCATTATCTCATATAGTCATAAAACAATACATATCATTATTTCATTAACATCATTATTTAAATGATCCAACATATTCATGCATCGTATGCTTTCTAGTTAACACAAATTACATTCCCATTTTTCATGAAAGCTTATCAGATTTTCTTATTTTCATTTTACTTATTCAAGATTTTATTCTTTAATCATCACTTATCATCTCATGTTATTCATCAATACATAGTCACATTTCAAGTTTTCAAATAAACTCATCACATCTCAATCCCTTCATCTAGTAGTACAAGTCTCATATATTTGTCACATTCATTTCTAAACTCAATATCACATTTCAAGTATATTTATTTCCATTTTAAGAGTATTTAACATCCTCTTAAGTTCATTAGATCATACTTAATCATTAATTTAATCATCAAGGAATAACATAGAATAAATCTGTAGGTGTTCTATATGTAAACTAGCTAAAATAAACTAAGCCAGGAACTTGGACCATGCTCGATGAGCGTGCAACAAGAAGTCAGGTGTGTGCCCAAGATCTTGGGCGCCTGCAAGGGACTCTCTCGTGTGCCCAAGATGGCGGGCGCCCAACTGTTTCATAGCTCGTGTGCCCACAGATTTGACTAAAGTTCAGATTTCATACTTTGTTTTCATATTTCACGATTTCACTACTTCCAACATCAAATTTGTTTAATTTAAGACTAATTTCAAGATATTTTTTCATTCTAATACCTCCATATGATTTATGGGTCTCCAATGACAACCAATTCAGACATTCATCAATAATCAACCATTATATGGATCAAAATCTATTTTCTTCTCATGAAACTATACATATATATATGTGTGTGTGTGTATATATTCCTCAATCTCTTCTACTATTTTCATCTACATGTTACATTATTTATACTAACATCTTCCTTAACCTTGTTGCATAATATATATGAAAGAATGAAGTTAAGAATCCCTACCTCCAGTTGAGTAAAAGATGAAATATGAAGGTAGCTCCTTCTGGTTTCCAACTTCTGTCAACCTTCAATCCTTCGATACCTCAATCTCCCAACTATGTAATCCAAATAACAAACAAACCATACACATATGTTTATTAGGCATCTAATTTCATCTCTAAAAAGTTAATTTGATTTTACTTGGGTTTAGAATCACTTACCAAACTAGATAGTTGTTCCGGCCTTTCTTGTTTCTACTTCTTCTTTTTCTTGGTTTCTTTCTTCTAACCCACAAAACCCTCTTTCTCTTCCCTTATACACACACATATATATAATTTCTAATATTTTATATCTTCTATAGTGGATCTCAAAACTCTCCCATCACTCTAGACTAACTAGGTATCATAGGGGTAAGGTTCAGTCATCCATGCCAGAAGGAGCCATACCCATGACGTCTACTATTAGGTTGAGCGACCAAAAGGTTCCCTTGCGAGCACCCAAGAGCTTGGGCACCCACCTGGGAAGGTGGTCGAGTGCCCACGGATCCTATACTTATGCTAAAAGACCATCTTCCTTCTTTTTTTGTTCATTACCTCAAAATTTCTCAACTTAAGATACCACCAACCATCAATACAACTTAATTAACAAATTATCACTTCCGAAACACATTGAAAATCATTTATTTTTTATTATCTCCAAAACCCGGGATATTACATTTTTTTCCAACTTGAAGCCTAGTTTCGCTAACGAACTTTATAACCATATCATCTCTTTGCTAGTTTCTATCGCAACTACATACTCTACATGTGTAGTAGATAAAGTAATAATATTTTGTATTTGAATCTAATTAATTGTAGTAGCAACTACAACAAAAACATAACTAGTAATGTTTCTTCTACGATTTATCTTGCTAGCAAAATCTGCATTAATGTAGCCTTGAAGCTTCAGTTCATATTTTTCAAATTATAAACATTTATTAGTAGTTCCACTGGGTATCGCAATATCCATTTGACTCTTTCTTACTGTATTTTACTAAGATTGAACATAAATTTGCTAACAGCTTCCACCTATGGCCAATGTTAAGTCTCATGCAAACCATGATATACATTAAATTTCCAATCGTTGAAGCACATGTGATTTTAGTCATAAAATTTCTTTCTTCTTCCATCTTAGGAGCTTGATCCTTAGATAGACAAAAATGGATAGTTAATAGTGTCCAACTGCCTAATCAACACTCATGTTAAACCTTTTTAATACACAATTAAGGTACTCAGTTTGAGACAACTGCAAAGTCCTTTTTCACTTGTCTCTAGTGATCCTTATTCCAACATTTTTCTCTGTTGCACCCAAATCTTTCATGCTAAACTAGTTGGATAATTGTTCTTTTAATCTTCTAATTTCGTTCACAAATTCTTGAACTACTAACATGTCGTCAACATAAAAATAGTAAAATAATATAACTAAATTTGAATCTCTTAAGTAGCAACAGTGATCAGGGTTGCACTTATGGTAGTTATTTATTTGTATGAATCTGTTAAACTTTTTGTACCACTACTTAAAAGCTTGTTTTAAACCATACAAGCTCTTATTCAATTTGTATACAAGGTTTTTTTTTTGCAATTTTTAAACAACCTTCAGGTTGATATATGTAATTCTCTTCTTCTAAATCCCCATGAAAAAAATACTTTTTATATTAAGCTGCTTAAGATGCTGATCCTCTATTGCAATAATAATTAAAATTGATTGAATGATGGTCAATTCACAATTAGTGAGTAGATATTTGTATAGTCAATTTCGCTTTCTTAGTGGAAGCCCTAAACTACTAACCATGCATTGTAATAATAATTAAAATTGGTTAAATGGTGTTCAATTTTACGATTGGTGAGTAGATATTTGTATAGTCAATTCATCTCTCTTGTTGGAAGCCTCTAACTACTAACCATGCTTTGTACATTTTTTAATCATTGTGTTTCTCCTTTACTTGTTACACTTATTTGTTGTGAAAAGCCTTCTTTTCATGTGGTAGCTTGACTAGCTCCCAGGTTTTGTTGGAAGTGAGAGACTTTATCTCATTTTTCATAGCAAGCTTCTAATTCATCACATGCTCCACTTAACATACCTTATCATAGAATTCAAGTTCTCCTCCATTAGTTAACAACAAGTAATTTATGTACTTTGTATTTTTCAGATGAGGTTTGGTAGTTCTCCAAAGTTTAGGAGTAAGAGATAAATCTTTTTTTTTTTTTCGTGAGACTGGAGTTCCATCCTGAATTGCTCAATTGGACCCTCTATCTAAGGAGTCTCAACAACTTTCTTTCTAATACTACTATCACCATCATCATTATCTACCTTAACATACACATGCTCACTTTAGGTTAATTCATTAAATGCTGTTACATATAACACTCGACATTTTATTTTGATTATTTATTTGATATTTTAGGTAAATTAAATATTTAAACCTAAGGTTTGGTCCGATTTATTGGAATTAATTTATTTATCCTAGGTCGGGGTTGGTCTAGAGTGGTTATTGGGCTTGGGGCCCAACCTTTTTCTTCTTTTCTTTTCATTTTCTATTTTTTTCTTTTTTTCTTTTATATCTTTTTCTTTTCCTTTATTCCTCCATATGCAATTGAAGAGAGTAGAAAAGAAAAGGGAAAGAAAGAGAGAGAAAGTAGATAAAGAAAGTCAAAGCTAAAGGTTAGGGATAGTTAAACCTTGGTATTTCTAGTGCTGATCATTTTGGTAGTATCAGATCGTGGTAATTTTGTCTATGGTGAGAGAAACAAAAGGGAGAAATTTTGGAGCTTCGAGGTTCTCTGATCTTTTCTTCTTCTTTCTTCCAATCTGAGGTACATGGGACATATATATGAGTTCTACGTGTTATTAACATGATTTTAATATATTGTATTCTTTTTTTGATTAAGTATTGGAAGATTTGTGTTGATTGGTATATATATAAGTGTGTATATATGTGTGTATTCATATTGATATCTCACATTCTTTTAAGTTATTCTTAAATCTAATGTTGTAAAATTATGTTATTGAGATGTTTAAATGTTTATATATGATTGATTATTGAGTTTGTGGCTTGGAGGAAAAATCTGGGGGTGTTTTGTGTTGGGGATGTATCTCAGTTATTCACTAGTAAGGGTGTATCTCAGTTCTTCACTTGTGATATACAATAAGATATACGTTCGCCGTAAGTATAAACGGTGCAGTTTGTGGCCCCTCATGTTTTGATAGGCACTACCCATCCTAAGATAAAGTTAGGAGTAGATGGAGATTAGAAAATGCAAATGTGAGAATGCATAGGTCATTAGTACATTACACTTGCATTATCTTATTATATTTTTGTGAATACTGTTGTGAGTTATATTATATGTTTAATTACTATTCACTCGTGCACACTTGCATGGTCTTACTTATTGGGCGGTAGTGCTTACCCCATTCTTATTTCAAGTGATCCTGTGGTGTTGAGGAGTAGTCACCTAGAGTTTACCTAAGATCGATGGTTTAACTTAGTTGTTATTTTGATTTATTGATGGGTGAGTGTACTTCTATTTGTGCGATCTGGGGTTTGAATCTTAGACTCCTTTTCATTCTTAAATTTGTATTATAACTATGTTATTATAGTTGTGTAAGCCTAGGATTGTGTTACTGGAGTGTAACATCAAATTTTATTGTTATAATGTCATATTGGTTTATTTTATATGGAAATAAGAGATGATTTTAGATATTCTAATTATTATTATCATATTATAACTTGACATTGGAACAGGTTTTTGTTTATTTTAAATAGTTCCCATATTCCTGTGCCGTTCGTCCTGAACTATAAGATTAGAAGTATGACATTGCATCTTTGTCTTTGTATTATCTTCTCATTTAATGCTATGACTCTATTTCAGATCACTTCTTATTTTGTCCATCCTAGATACCGTAACTAAACTTTTTCCTCATCATATCCATTAAGAGTGTATTTTAGTGACTTAGGGTTAAGCTTACTCCTAGCATGATTGTTGATATGCACATAGACAACCAAACCGAAAGGTTTTAAATGTGAAAATTTTACTTCATTTGCACTCCATACCTTTGTGTTAAGGTACTGCCCAGAACTATTTTGAGAAAACTTTTGTGCCAAGGTATACTTGGCGGGAATTTCTCCAAGAATGTTTAATGCATCATGTTGAGCCATTTCTCACTCATATGTGTAAGCCTCTAGTGTCATAGAATAGAGTCATAATTGCTTGCGAGAGCTATAATTGACTTGTTAGCATCTATTATCGTGCAAAAAGTATTATATTTAACTTCGTTTACAATCGTTATAACACCTTTAAAAATCTTTCAGCTATCCATATTAAAGTTTGTTGCATACATTTCATTCGCCAGCTACCCCACTAAGATTAAGTTCTTTCTTAGATCTGGGATATATTTGACATCCTTTGACTTTTATAAGAGTGTGCTTAGATGTTTTAAAGTACAAATTCTGAGATATTTTTAAAGTATGAGTTTTAAGGTGTTTAGATTATATAGGTTAGTATGGGTTCTGAGGTATTCGAAAACCTCAGAATATTTTTAATTAAAAATTAATTTTAATAAATAATGTAATTTAATTAATATATTTTATTTATTAAATTAAGTTATTTTAATAAATAATATTATTTTAATTAATTTAATAATTAATAACTAAATAAAAATAATTTAATTTGATTATTAATATTTCTTAATAAAATTCTGTTAATAAAATATATTTCATACTTCAATATTTTAACGAGTATTACTATCCAAAATTTTATAAAATTGTGAAAACTCTCAAAATTGGGGTGTTCGAAAAATAGAAACAAAACACCTACTCAAGGGTTTTGAGATGTTCAAAAAACCATTTGAACATTTCAATCTTATTACCCAAAACCTATTATTTAAAAACTCTCAAGTATGATTTATATGAACACTTCAGAACTCATACTTTAAAAATACCTCAAAATTCATGAAATTTTGACATCTAAGCACGCGCTAAAGATCCATTTATATTGATTTATACATCACCTTCTCCAACAATATTTGCAGGGTTGGTCATCGCCAAGATATACTTTTTGAGGTTATCAGCTTCATACATTTTAATGATTTCTCAATGTGAAGTAGCATAGAGTAATTTTAATTACCAAAATAAAATAAAATCCTAGAGTAATGTTCTAGAGTCTAACACCTTTGCCTCGCATTGCAAATAGCATATTAATGCATTATTGTCAAATCCTGATATATAAGCGGCATTGGCTTTTGCCTTGCATTTTGATCTTTCTAAAAAGCCCGACATTAATTTTTGGTATGTTACGTCTTACTATAATTCTGACACTATCAAAAATCTATTAGATTTTGAGACTTGATCATTCTCTACTTGACTTTCTATGATTTTTTGACCTGCCTCTACTTTCTAGGGGTGATCATCGGTTGGTACGGTTTGAAAATTATAATTTTCATAATCAAACAGATTATTTTAAAAACTTAAAATGATAACCAAACCAATCAAAAAATATGCAATAACTCAACATTAATCAAACCAAATTATTTAGTTTGTTTATGGTTGATTTATTTATATAAGTTTATAAATTTAAATATATTTTTTATAATTTAATTATAGAAATAAAATAATAATTTTTATTATAAGTACTATAGAAAAACATAATGTCATCAAAACATTAAAATTCTAAATTTCAAATCACAAAAGCCAACATAAGTTTTCATCAAACCATAGTTGAAAAATAAAATACATAATAAAACTGAAAATGAACAATTTGAATTAAAAAATAAAAAATAAAACAAAAATAAAAGCCATTGAATTTTAAAAGGCAAGTGTATTTGATATTATAATCGTGAGAATGAGTAGGAAGCAAAGTAATCTAGCAATACTTTAATAGTTCTGTGAAATTTCAAAAGTCATAGATCTTCAAAACAAAGTGTATTCAAAAAATAAAATCAATTAATTATATATATATTAAATATAAATTAAATTTAAATCAGTTATTTTAGTTTATTTGGTTATAAAATTTCAAAACTATGGCTAAAATTGATAACCGTTATTTTTACAAAAATTAACCATATTAAACATTACTAGATAAATAACTGAACCAAGCTTCTTAAATTTAGTCGATACAGTTCAAAAGCAAATTTGACCAAATTGTGCACACATCTACACTTTTCATATGCCAGGTCAAAGTTGAAGTGGAAGTGCTACTTGACTGCATTCTAATTTCTTTTGTTGAAATCATGTTTAAAACTTTGTCAAACTTCAATTTTTAACTTTTCTGTGGAGAATTGCAGTAATTATGCCTTTCTAACTTTTAGGTAATTGACCAAGAATTAATAAGGCTTGTATTTTATCATTGAAAGTTATATCAACTTGTACTAGTTGATCTGCCAATTCATTAAAATCATTATAGTGTTTTTTTGAAACTTTTATTTTCAATCATCTTCGAATTAAATAAATATTTAACTAAGTGCACCTTATTTGTTACAGAAGGCTGTTCTTGCATGCTTGAAGGTGTTGCCATAAGAAATGATGTCATTTTTTCATTCTTTATGTTAAATATGATAGTTTTTAACAATGTTGGTCATATAGTGCCAATAGCTTTTGCATAAAGTAGCAACCATTGGGTATCTTCCATTCTTTTTGTTTTTGTTTTGGTAAAGGGCAAGTATAGATCTCTTTGGTATTTATTATCATTCATTTTCATCTTCTAAAACCTAAAATTTGAACCTTCAAATTTCTCAAGTTTGGATTTATCTTTATCTTATGTCATTGCTTACACTCAAATTGAGTATTATAACTTCCAATGTTATTTACCCTATTAGACTCTAGGCTTCTTGTAACAAATGAGAGTTTCACAAGCCATATCTTGCAAACTAAAGGGCACCTTTGCACTCGGAATGCCGAAAAACCTAATGATAGGTATTTTTATTTTTTTGACTATCTTGGGCAAAATGAAACTTTTAAATTTCAGGGGTAAATTAGTAATTTTACCCACTAACGCTAGTAGAAATATTTCGTTATTGGTGACTAGGATTCTATGTGTCATGTCACTATTAGTTCAGAAATATTCCGTTATTGGTGACTAGGCTTCTATGTTTCACCTCACTATTAGTTCAAGTGATCCAACCGCACTAATTTGGCACAATAAAGTGGCCCATTCAATAGTGAATTTTTGAGGAGTCAATGTACTTTTCTTTGGATTTAAACCAAAGACCTTTTAATAGTAAGCTTGAATGCCAAGCCACTTTACCCAAGGAGCTAATTATGCTTTCAACTGGAATAAAATATATATTATAGTTTTGTGGAAGGCTGTATACTCTTATTTCTTTAGCAACGATCACCAATGAACTTTTTGACCACTTTCTCCAATGCAACATCCTTTTTTTTACATAATTTGATCTGTTACGCTCATTTCAACGTGCTTTATATTTTAGTGTTCTAAAAATAAATTTTTGAATAAACTTTTTTGGACGGAGAGAAAAAAAATGCACCATTTTTGCATTCCAACAGCCTAAAATTTCCTAATCCAGGCTTTGATACTAGATGTTTGGATCGATACATGTCATAAACAACCACAACTTCAAAATTACAGAAAGTAATGTGGTTTGGCAACCACCTACATCCACATAGAGGAACCCGAGTTTCACTATAGTACCGAATAATGTTTCATAAGGATAATTCTCTTAACTCATCGTCTATTTCTTTTCACTCTTTTGCTTTATTTTTTTTTTCTTGCTCACACACATACATATCCTCTTCATATTATTAATTTTTACACACAAAGAGTGAGGCAAATATTCATAAAATATGGAGCTAATGAGACTTCCACATTTGGTTTTTTGGTGGCTTTTAACGGAAGAGAACAATTCAACCCATGTAGGTAATTGATTTTGACTAATCATTTCAACCTCTCACTTAATCTCTGCTTCCATCCAAACCTCATTTTTATATATATTACTAATAAAGTTTAGGTTGTATTCTAAGGAATGGATTTTGCTCTAGTGCTCAAAAATAATATTCCAAAGCTTTCATATGTTCTTCGTTACTTGTATGGATAAGGCCTTTATTATAGAGTATATAACTTCGGTCGTACGGATCAATTTTTAGTCACATAGCTTCATAATAATTTTGCCTAGAGTAAAGCATAAGCCTAAAAAGGTAGAAAAAGCCGATTCACAAACAAGAAAATGACATCATGATTTGGATTAGATCTCGATGAAACAATCCATCATTGAAAAGTTAATTCGACAAGTTTTTAAATTTTTTTTTTTTGTAATGTTATATATATATTGTTCACACTTAACTCTCTACACTATTAATTAATTAACCTAAAATAATATATTTTTTGTGGGTTTTTGGTTGGGTGTGATATTGAATGAATACAAATTAAAATTATAAAAAAATAAACTAGAGTTTAATGTGATAGAAATGGTTTAGGTGTTTCATCAAGCACTTGATAGGTAATTCATTCACAATGCATGGCAATCAAGGTATCTTATTTCCTAATCTATTAATGGTGGATAGGAGATGGGAATTTAACTTTAAATGTATAAAAACATTAGAATAAAGAATAAACTAACACATGATTAGCTAGATGATTATCAAATTACGTGTGCCAAATTTAAGACTTGTATTCACATATAATCAAGCTAGCATCATAGAAATCAATAAATTTAAATATCTAAGCATCATAGAAATCAATAAACTTAAATACCCAAGCATTCAACCAAGAGCACAAAACATTAAATACAAATATGTCACCAAATTTTACTTCAAAAAACCCAAAACAAATGAATGATACAATGCCTAGACCCAAGGAGTTTAACTTTCTATAGTTTTACATGAAATGAAAAATTGATAAAATATAATTCTAACCATGGGCGGCCAAAGGCCAATATCTCGAAAGAAAAATTGGATTTTGAATTTTAAAATTCTAAACTTTCTATTTATAATTGCCTCTTTGTAAAATTATAAAACGAACCTGAACTGCCAATAATTTGTCGTAATTCTAAGTATTAATATCTCACATCAAAATATGAGATGTAGTACTCGCCCTAGATAAAGGGTGTTCGGATGTACCTCTTTGGTGTTCTAATTGGTGATGGAAATGGGTCAAGTCGACCAACAACTCGGCTCGACAAAACACAACCCGCCCCGAGCTGACTGTTTGTGCAAGCTCGACCCTAAACCCTTCGGGTCAGGGCATGGGTTGGTGTGACCCGGATCGTCCCTGACTCGCCCCCATCCTCCTTCCTATGGGCTTGCCGCTCCAAATCCCCATTCCTCATGCGGGCCACGCGACAGTTGGTTTTTTTTCTCCCTCGTTGCTCGACCAGTGGCTGTTAGACCACCAATGGTCCAATAATTTTGAATTAATTACAAAATTTACCTCAAAAAATTACAAAATTCCTTCCAACCTTCAACTATAAATACCCCACAAATTTATTAATTTCAACTTACAAAAATTCACAAATTTTTTCTTATATTTCTATGCTACTAAGCCCCACCTAGTGGGAAAAGGCTTAGTTTGGTTTGGTTCTATGCTACTAAGCTACCAACTCTCAAGTGTACTTTTCAATTGTGCTCAAATGCATCCAATTCTGTCAAATTTGAAGTCAAGATTAAAAGATCAAGTGGTTCAAATTATTCCGAGTTAGTATTTATTTTTTTTAATTTGCATACATACATTTTTTTTTTCAATCTGCATGCTTTAATTTTTCCATCAAATTAATTTTTCTAAAGGGATCTTAAAGATACCTATTTTTTTTTATTTGGAGGGTGAGGACTCAATATCTTATCCTTCTCAAGAACAAATGGATTAATTTGTATCACCAGAAATACCAACACCTCAAATCACAATTGGTGATGTTGGTGCATCATCTTTTCGCCACGCCCAACAGCCTGGCTCTTAAAAAATATGAAATTTTTTTAGTAGAATTTCATGGGATGATGGTATGCATAAAGACAAATGTAATATTTGTGGAGATTTATTAGATAGTAGAACTACTATCGGTAGTAGCCACCTAAAGAGACATTTAAATAGAAAGTATCGACACGATCCTCGTATTAATTCTGTCGTTGATCAATATTTTTCACATATCACACAAACTTAATTAGGTAATGAAGAGGGTAATTTAAATATTTTTCTTATGACCCTATAAGAATACAAAATAATATAGTTAAGATACGTTGTTAAAGA
>JAVXUM010158274.1:0-13358 GCA_035590655.1 Pouteria glomerata
TGAACAAGTACGGTTCATCCCAAAAGAAATTTTTAATGTTCCGAAAGAACTTCTTCTTGTCCAAATGTGTCCAATGAGAGGGAATTTGTCTAGTGGCCAGATAATTAGCAATATTTGCATACCAAGGAATATGTGTCTGTGTCTCAATGCCTATAGCAAACAATTGCTCATCTGGAAAGTGTTCATTAATTGGGGGGTCAAAATGGTTCAACTCTTGACTAGGTAATCGTGATAAATGGTCAGCCACTACATTCTCCACTCATTTCTTATCTTTAATTTCAATGTCAAATTCTTGAAGAAGGAGGATCCAATGGATTAGCCTAGGTTTAGCATCTTTCTTTGTAAGCAAGTACTTGAGAGCTGCATGATCAGTGTAAATGACAACATGGGACCCCACCAAATATGAACGAAACTTATCTAAGGTAAACACCACTGCCAAAAGCTCCTTCTTAGTGGTAGAGTAATTTAACCGTGCCTCATTCATTGTTTTACTCACAAAATAGATTACATGAGGTTTTTATCTACTCTCTGTCCCAACACTGCACCTAAAGCATAGTCACTAGTATCACACATCAACTCAAAGGGTAAAAACCAATTCAGTGCCTGTAAAATAGGAGCTGATGTGAGGCTACACTTAAGTCTGTCAAAAGCCTCTTGACATTGTGGTGTCCACTCAAATGGTACATCTTGCAAAAGAAGTTGTGTCAAAGGCTTTGCAAGTGAGTTAAAAGATGTAATGAACCTACGATAGAAACCTGCATGTCCTAGGAAAGAACGGATATCCTTGACACATCTAGGGGTAGGTAACTTATGAATGACCTCTATCTTAGCTCTATCAACCTTTATCCCTTTAGAAGACACGACATGTCCTAGGACAATCCCTTGAGCAACCATGAATTGGCATTTCTCCTAATTAAGCACAAGACTATTTTCTTCACATCTCTTTAACACCTTTCTCAAATTTTCCAAACACAACTCAAAACTGTCACCATACACCGAAAAGTCATCCATGAAAACCTCTAGAAAATCCTTGACCATGTCACAAAAGATACTCAGCATGTACCTTTGGAGCGTGGCAGGGGCATTGCATAACCCAAAAGGCATGCGTTGACAAAAAAATTCCAAAGGGAAATGTGAATGTAGTTTTATCCTGGTCGGCAAGAGCAATCTCAATTTGGTTATATCCAGAATAATCATCAAGAAAGCAATAAAAAAAGTCATCCCGACACCCTCTCTAAAACTTTATCTAAGAAAGGCAAAGGAAAGTGATCATTCCTAGTCACAACATTTAATTTGCGATAGTCAATACACATGCACCACCCCGTTTGAATTTGGGTATACACCAATTCATTATCCTCATTTTTAACTACCGTGACTTCGGATTTCTTAGGGACCACTTGGGTTAGACTAACCCACTTGGAATTAGAAATAGGATATATGATCCCAACATCTAAAAGCTTCAAGACCTCTCCCTTGACTACCTCTTTCATATTGGGATTTAATCTTCTTTGAGGTTGTCTCATAGGTTTAGGTCCCTCCTCAAGATAAATAGAGTGTGTGCACTCAAGAGGGCTAATCCTGTGGAGGTCGGCTATAGTCCACCCAATTGCTTTCTTGTGGTTTCTCAAAAGCTCAATGAGACTTTTCTCCTGGTCTTGGGAAAGTTGGGATGAAATAACCACTAGGAATGACTCATCTTTACCCAAAAAGACATACTTAAGTTCACTAGGAAGTGGCTTCCTATTTGGCTTAGGAGGTTTCTCTAGTGAAGGTACAGGTTTGACTGGAGAATGAGAGATGGGTTCGAAAGCTTGATTAGACTAAGTAATAGACATGATTGGAGTACTATCTAGCCAATCTAACACTTCTCTTAGATCCTCATCTCCTACCTCATCAACATGGTCACTACTCTTACTAAGTATCAACACCTTCTCTAGAGGATCTCCCATGGACTCTCTTTCAAAACACTCTTCTGTGATTGTTTGAATGCAATTCACCTCCCTTATGTCTTCCTCTTCCTCCATAGGCTACCTAGTGACCATAAAAATGTTCATTTTAGCTGTTAAGTTCCCAAAAAAAATTTTCATAAGACCATTTCTGTAATTTATAAGAGCATTTGTGGTTGCAAGAAAATGTCTTCCTAAAATGACAGAAACTGGAGGGCTAGAACCTTAAGGGATAGGATGAGTGTCTAGTACAATGAAATCTACAAGATAGCAGAATTTGTCAACTTGAATGAGTACATCCTCCAAAATACCCCTAGGAATCTTAACCGACCTATCTGCTAATTGCAAAGTCACCCTAGTCAGCTTAAGTTCCCCCAAACCCAACTGTTGATAAACTATATAAGGGAGAAGGTCAACACTAGCTCCTAAGTCTAAAAGAGCTTGTTTCACTTTATGCTCACCTATGACACATGTTATGGTAGGGCACCCTAGGTCATTATATTTTGGTGGGGTCTTATGTTGGATAATAGCATTAACCTGTTCTGTTATGAAAGCTTTTTCCTTAACACTCACTCTGCTTTTGACAATGCAAAGGTCTTTCAAGAATTTGGAATACGAGGGTACTTGCTTGATGGCATCTAACGAAGGTAGATTGATCCTTACTTGCTTAAAGACCTCAAAAATTTTTGAATTTAACAACTCCTTCTTTGATTTGTTCAATCGGCTTGGGAAGGGTGGTTGAGGTTGGAATCCTACCACTTATTCTCTCTCTTTATTCTCATTTTTATTCTCCTCAACTTTATTTTTCTTTTTATTTTCACTCATTTCATCTCTCAACACCTCTTCTACCACTTCATTATTTTTTTCACTCTCATCATCATCATTCCTCATATTTTTCTCTCCATTCTCACCACGGTTACTATTTTCCCCTTTCTCCCTATAGACTCTTCCTTCCTTTTCATTCACCCTCAACAACCTAGGATCATCAAGTTTTTCAATCTCCTTCCTACTTCTCAAGGTAATTATTGCTTGCACATGTTCTTAGTTTGGTTTTTCACCAATGTTCTCACTCAAATAAACTTGACCTTGCGGGTTTGGAATGGTTTGTGAAGGCAATTTACCCTTTTCAGCTTGACTATAACTTTGCATGAGCTTGGTCAACTGGTTTCTAATATCCTCAATTGCTCTATTTGTTTGCTCTTGATTCTTAGCATTTTGGTTATTGATCCCAATTTGACCTTATATGAATTGTTGAAGAGTATCTTCTAATGATGACTTCCGATATGAATGTTGGAATGAACTAGAAGATTGACCTTGTACTTGACCTTGGGAAGGATTTGCATTGAAATTTGGAGGATAGGATGCATTAGGTTGGTCATTCCTCCATGAAAAGTTAGGATGATTTCTCAACCCGGGATGATATTGATTGGGAATAGGAGGTCCTGATTGGGCTTGAGCTTGGTTAGGATATTGCCTAGGGAAGTTATGTGTGGTGTTTGTATTTGAGGTCTGCCCATACAAGACTTCCTTAAAAGCTAGAACTGTGGGACATTCATCAGTGCTATGGTTTGACACTTCACAAATGACACATCCCACTTTCCTCTTACTCACCACATTCACCTTCTTAGTCTCAAGTAATTCTACCTTCCTAGTGAGAGCAGCTATCCTAGTACTCAAATCATCATTCTCATTTAACCTAAATCTCCCACTAGGTTGTGCTTGTGTTCCTTTACACTCAAGTTGTGATGGTGAAGTGACTTCCCAAGACTTAGCATTTTCAAACAACTCATCCAAAAACTCATAAGCTTTCTCTGCAGACTTATCTAAAAATTGACCATTACTCATGGTACCCACTAACTGCTTAAGATCAGATGGCAAGGAATCATAGAAAAAACTACACAACTGCCAAATTGGAAATCCATGATGTGGACATGCATTACACAAATCTTTAAACCTCTCCCATGCACGAAAAAATGTCTCTCCATGTTGGCATGCAAAGTTCATGATTTGTTTTTGCATCATCAAAGTTCTGTGAGCAGGAAAATATTTCTTCAAAAATTCAGCTTGCATTTCTCTCCATGTGCCAATGGAGCGAGGTTTCAAGGAGTTAAGCCATATCTTGGCCTTATCCTTCAAAGAAAATGGAAATAAACGCAGCCTCACAATGTCTTCACTCACATTTTGATCCATACATGTGGCACACACATCCTCAAATTATTTCATGTATCTGTATGAATTTTCTGAATCCATGCTGTGAAATGTGGGTAGCAATTGTATGGTGCCAGGCTTAAAAGTGAAATTCCTCTGATTTAGAGGAAGAATGATGCATAAAGGAGTAGTTTGTCCCACGGGATGCAACAATTCTCTCAAAGTCGTGCATCTAATGGGATAACTGCCTCAGGGTCTTCTTGCCCATTACCTCCCGCATTCTCCATGACAAGTGCTAAATCAGTGGAAACAGATGATGATGATGATGGTGATTGTGGTTCAAATGATGTAGATGATGAAGTTAATGAAAACTTAATAAATTCTTCGGTGTTTTGAGTATGTGGATGAAAAACAGATTGAACTACTCTACCGGACCTAAGATGCATGCACAAGATGCAACAAATGCACAAGCACAAGTAATTTATGAATGCTTACTACCGCTAGCTTATTTTCAATCAAAATTCAAAAGAGTATGGATCGAAATTACTCAAAGGTATGTAATTCCTTCGTTGAAGATGGTGGTGAAGATCAATCCGCCTAAAGTCTCCCAAAAGGTTTGCTCACCGTTGCTTAAGTCTCCCTGGCAACGGCGCCAAAAATGCTTACTCGTCCAATTATATATTTAATATTAGCTCAACCCCAAGTGCAGGGTGTCTAGTTGAAGCACAATAACCGGTAAGTACCAGATTGTGTCCACAGAGAGCCTTAGCAAATCAATGAACAAAACTAATTTTGGAAAAGTTCTAGGGGTAATTTGATCTCACAATGAATGATGAAGACTGGTTTGGTTTTGAAATTGGTGTGTTTGTTTGAGAAAATTTTTTTTAGTAAACAAAACTATGAAAAGTCTTGGATTCAATATAAGTCTATGGCGAAATGTATATAATTTCCAGATTTTTTCACTTATCTAATTCTAAAGGAATAGATTGAAAAATGATTCTCTGAAAATTATACTAGAATAGACCAAATTTGAATTAACTGAAAATCAAGTGTAAATCATGGTAATGAAATTTAATCAAACACTTTGAATGCATGATCTATAGACTATGTAAAATGCAAATGGGATTAGCATTAATTATACTATTCTTCATCAGAAAACATGATAAATCTAACCACCATCATACATACAATGTCCATAAACAATACATCCCAAGCACTAAATCAGAAATTCAACTCCAAACTCAAGAGTGATTCAATCCAAATACAGAATATTCAAATAAAATCAGAAAATCTAACGTTAAGATCAAAATCTAGAAATATATCTACAATCCATCCACAAAGCTTACATTGAATCTAAGAGAAAGTACTACTCACTCATGAAGAAAGAAAGTATCCATGAAAAAACACAGATTCTTATCATTTTGTGAAGTAAATTCAACAAAAACTGACTAAATAAAAACTGAAAAACTAAAATGTACGCAATGAATATAAAGTAAAAACCCTCTTTTCTCTCGATCTCACAGCTATTTATATACATAACAAAACTAGTAAACCAAATTACCCTTGCCAAACAACTTGAATTACAAATTTCAGAATACGCAGATTGGTTCGAATAAATGTTCAAACAGAGACTTGGTTCGAACCAATGTTTGAACAAACTTTATGGACTTAAGATTTTTCTTCAATTTGGAATCTACAAAGCTTCTGTTGATCTAACTATGGTTCGAACAGAGCATGGTTCGAACAAGCATTCGAACCAACTTCTCAACACTTAGCTTTTTCTGACTCTTCTTCCAACTTTACTTCGTTTCAGCTTCTGTTGATCAAACAAGCGTTTGAACAAGGTGTGGTTCGAACCAGTGTTTGAACCTCTTTTCTGGACTTAGAATTGTTTTCCAGTTTCAACTGCAGTTAACCCTCTGTGGTTCGAACCCTCGTTCGAACAGGTTCTGGTTTTCTGCTCTTTTAAGTCCCAATTTCTGCTCTTTTCACTCCAAAACACTTGCAAATGAACCAATTCCACATTAACACTTAATAATTCATTTCTCTCTCTTTTTAACACCTAATTCTTTATTTAGATCTTTAAATTAAAGTTAATGATTATACTTTTTATGGTACAATTAGCGTTTCACGAGGAAATGGGTAAAGTTTGATTGGAATGAAGCCTACGAAAGGGCGTTCCAGGAAATAAAACGAAGGCTGACTACCGATCCAGTGCTCATTATTCCAGAGAGAAGAGTGGGCTATTTGGTTTATTGGGATGCCTCGTGGAACGGATTGGGGTGCGTTTTGATGCAGAATGGAAGGGTGGTGGCCTACGAGTCAAGACAGTTAAAGAGTCACAAAAGTAATTACCCCGTGCATGATTTGGAATTGATAGCCATGGTCTTTGCACTGAAGACTTGGAGGCATTATCTGTATGATGAAAGATTCGAGGTCTTTTCTGATCACAAGAGTCTCAAATATATTTTTACTCAGAAAGACTTGAATCTGAGATAACGCCGGTGGATGGAATATATGGAGGACTACGACTTTGACCTTCACTACCATCCTGACAAGGCCAATGTGGTAGCAGACGCCTTAAGTCGGAAGACCCAGAGTGTAATGGCCAACCTAGCATTGAAGGAATGGGAAATGCTAGGGACACTCAGTGAATTTGCATTGGCCTTGGAAGATGAGACGGAGAAAGGCATACTGTACACCTCAGTGGTTTATCCAGCCCTTGTACACAAAGTGATTGAAACCCAACGAGCTGATCAGGAGCCAAAGGAGATTTGTCAGAAGATAGAAGGACTAACAAACTTGCCTAGCTGGACACTGGAGAAAATAGTGGTGAGATATCAAGGAAGACTCTTTGTGCCCTCGGTTATGCGAGATGAAGTTATGAAAGAGTTTCATCAGTCGAGATTAGCAGTACATCCGGGAGGCACGAAGATGTACCATGATTTGAAGCGAGAATTTTACTAGGCTAGGATGAAAAGAGATGTGGCAGAGTTTGTGGGAAGGTGCCTGACTTATCAACAGGTAAAGGCAGAGCATCACTACCAGCTAATTTACTACAGCCTTTGCTTGTATCTGAATGGAAATCGGAGCACGTGACCATGGGTTTCGTCATAGGGTTGCCGAGGACGAGAAGAGGTTGTGATGCCATTTGGGTGATTGTGGATAGAATAACCAAATCAGCCTATTTCTTAGCAATGAAGACAAATGACTCAATGGATTCCCTAACCCGATTATATGTCTGCGAATTTGTGAAGTTGCACAGAATGCCAGTTTCTATCATCTCTGACCAAGATCCCAGATTTGTTTTCCGTTTCTGGCAAAGTTTTCAAGTGGCAATAGGGATAGAATTATGCTTCAGCACAGCCTTTAATCCACAAACAGATGGCCAGTCGGAAAGGACTATTCAGGTATTAGAAGATATGCTTCGAGCCTGTGTCCTGGATTTTAAAGGAAGTTGAGAAGAACATTTGCCACTGGTGGAGTTTGCTTATAACAATAGTTTTCAATCTAGCATCGGCATGACACCTTTTGAAGCCTTATATGGAAGGCCTTGCCGTTCCCCAATACGCTGGACACAAGTTGGAGAAGCAGTCATGGTTGGACCTGAGATAGTCCGGGAAATGAATGAGAAAGTAAAAGTAATTAGACAACAGTTGGAGACGGCTCGAAGCCGACAGAAGAGCTATGCGGACCGACGGAGGTGGCCACTGAAATTTCAAGTGGGAAACCACGTGTTCCTAGAAGTTTTCCCCCGAAAGGGGCAATTTTGCTTTGGCAAATGAGGAAAGTTGTCTCTTTGTTTCATCGGTTCGTTTAAGATTTTAGCAAAGGTAGGTGAGGTAGCTTATCGCTTAGCCTTACCACCGCAACTCTCCGGTGTACACGAGGTGTTCCATGTTTCTATGTTACGGAGATATGTGCCGGACCCCTCTCATGTACTAGATTGGGCGGAGTTAGAGGTTAACTCAGATGCCAACTATGAAGTGAGACCGGTTCAAATTTTAGATACTCGAGACTAGGTGCTACGAGGCAAGACGATTCCATTGGTTCGAGTATTATGGAAGCACCACAACATCAAGGAGTCAACTTGGAAGCACGAGGCAGAAATGCGCAAAGGATTTCCTTCCTTGTTCTCTTAGATGTCTTTGTAAAGAGTTTTAACTTGTTCTGTATTGTAAAAATTTCGAGGATGAAATTTTGTAAGGAGGGGAGACTGTGATACCCTCACCTTTGGTACGAATGGTAATTATGGAGATAAGATTATGGATTAGTATAATGAAAGCTTATGTTCTTCAAATGGTGTTACATATTAGGAGCTAAATGAGTGGTCTTGCTTGTGCATGATTGAAGTACATGATAATGGGAAGTAAATGATTAAAGGGTGGCCAGCCATGTGATGGTTTAACAAAGGAAGAGTGTGTGAATAAAAGTATAAAGAAGAGTTGGGAAATGAAAAGAGCCGGCCATGGAGCATTTGACACCAATTTGACCAAGCTAACCTAAAGTTTGATTAAAATGCCTTGCCTTGACTTGTTGACCTCCATGTAAGCACCTAGATATATATATATATAATAATGAGAGAAGGGTGGTTAGAAGAAGTAATGGCTGACTAAGAGTTGGTCTTATCATTTGTTTTGTAATTAAGTGTAAGTCAAGAGAAGCATTTAACTTGGTGGGGCCCATGAATTTAGTGGTGGGACACTTTGTGCTCATATATACATATATGTATAGCTTGGTTGGTGAAAATAATAAATAGCAAGACTAAATGTGGAGTAAAAAATAGCCAAGTGTCCAAGGAGAGAGAGAAACTATTTTACCTTTATAGCTATTCGACTACAGAAGGAGACCAAACAAGTTTGTTTTATCCGGCCATTGGAGTGAATTGGGAGAAAAAGTTGGAGAAAAGAAAGGAGAAAAGGAAGAAGAAGAAGAAATGAGGAAAATCTAGAAGAGAAGTAAAGGAAAACTCAAGAGGAAGAAGGATTCAAGAAGAGGAGAGTGAGTTCTTGAAGTTTTGGGAGGTTGGAGCTAAGTGGAAGACTATCTCCATCTTGAAGTTCTTGAAAGTCTTGAAGTGTTTGAAGAGTTTGAGCACAACTTTGAGGTAGGGAGCCTCTCATAATATAAATTTGAGTTCTTCTTTTTCTCTTTTGAATTCTAGTAGATGTAATAGCTAGCAAAAGAACCCATAAATCTTGGTTGGGAGATAAACTAAAACTTTGGAACCAAAACTAGACATAGAGATGATGCTTGAGTTGATTTGTATGATAATAAGTGATGGGAGGAGAGGGAAGATAGTTAAGAGAATTTTGAGAATTTTGGGTTAGATTGACCTTGGGAGATATGAAAATGGATATAAAATGGTAATTGGTGCATAAGAGTGGAAGGTGGAGGTGAAAACCCAAAAATTGGCCAAAGCCCGGGAAAGCACCCTCTTGGTGGGCGCCCGCCTGCGAAGTAGGTCGTGCACCCGAGCTACAGGACCATCCGGAACACCCCTCGGCGGGCGCCCGACCCTCTTCTGCTGGACCTCTATTTTCTTATGTACCCTACTTATTGTACACCAACTTCATCCTTAGACACATTGAACATCTTAACTTGATCTTCCTTACTTCATTTCACATATGCATGATTTTGATTATGATATGTTGCACTTGACTTGAATGGGTAAATGGAACTTAACATGAAGTAATGATGCTTGAGGGAAATTCCTTGAATCAACTTGATTTCAATTACATGAATGATAATTGAATTGAAATGAGAATGCTTATGGAATAACATGTGTTGCTAACATGCAGTGTATTAGCTTATGCATACACACAGGCGTAGCGTCGCCCTGGGTTGCTATCCTAAAGAACGCCTGGGGTATGGCGTCGCCCGGAACAAGTACACCGGAATAGTACCCAATCCCCGATGATTGTGTAGATAATGTATGATGTATACACAAGATGAACAAATTAATGGATTAAACGTTGATAATGTACACACCTTGATATTCAAAATAGCATGTGAAACTTGCTTGTGACTATGAGTTGAGGTACTTGCTATCATGTTATGGATTTTGGATTATTGTTGTTACGTTGTATCATGATTATGACATGCATTAGATTTATATTATGGTGAGTATATCGTGGGCACACGCCGTCCGTGCTCACGTCCCTACAGATGTCCATGTAGGACCCACACAGGACAAGTAGGAGGGACCTCGAGGAGATGCATATGTTTTTGCAAGGATTGGACTAACGTTGTATATTGTAGATATATGTAGATATATGTAGATATATTTTGAGCAAACATTGTAATATATATATTTTCCCTTTGAATTTGGCTTTGTAATGGCCATAAGGCCAAGACCTGTACATTTTTATAAAAGTTCAAGATAGTGGATTTGTTACACGATTACATTGTTTAATGTTGTCGTGTGTATGGCCTTGGATGGGAGTGTATGTTAGTCTATGAATCTGCTGCATGGTTGTTTGGCAACTTATATATTGCACAGGTATTCTATTAGGTACCCATTTGAATAATTTTAGGCAGTTATATAGCAGGGGAAGTTTTGTGGGTCTGTTGTGTGACCAATGTGCTTGTTCTGATATGATGACCGTATTTTCATGTTATGTGTGTGTTATACTCACTCCCTGGGTCTCCAGACCCAGGACGTGACAGGATGGTATTAGAGCCTAGGTTAGACTACCTAGGGACATGGGGGCACTTGCATTTCATATTGCATGAAGATGTGACATTGATGTACTGTGTTTTCTTGCTTTCTGTATTTAGCTAGAGGCGATACTATTATTAACCCATAGTGCATTCTTTCAGGGTTGATTAGAATGTTGCCAAGACAAAAGCCATGAGATAGAGGCCGAGGGCGAGGCCGTAGAAGGGGCAGGGGAGGAGTGGATGCCCCAGTGCAAGGGCTTGATGTTAATGCTTCTATCCCGCTAGAACAGGAGGTGGAGCACAGTGCGGTGGCTCAACTGCCACCAATGCCCCAAGGCGAAGCGGCACCAGTAGTCCCTCAGCCTGCTGCAACTGATGCTGGGCTTTCTTCCAACAATTAGCCGTTGCTATGGCCGCCATGGCGAGAGGAGGAAAGATGGCACCCCAATCTCAAGTACAACAGGGTGCTAACAAATGCAACCTGGAACAATTCAGGAGGCTGAAGCCTCCGAGTTATGACGGTATGGCGGACACCGAGGTGGCAGAGTACTTCCTTGATGAATGTGAGAAGATTTTGGAAGCGCTGGAAATTGTTGAATCTGCCACTTGCATTACTCTAACTGCCTTTCAATTGGTAGGATGAGCTTCTACATGGTGGAAGAGTATAAAGGAGACTCGGGGACACGTAGGGCTTTCCTGAGATCAATTTAAAGAAAAGTTTCAAGACCACTTTTTCCCCTAGTCATTGCGGGATGCCAAACGGGAAGAATTTGTCGGTTTAATCCCAAAGAACATAATGGTGCTGGAGTATGAGCGGCAGTTCACCGACCTATCCAAGTATGCACCGGAGCTTATTTCCACTAACCGGTTGAAGTGCTAAAAATTTGAACGGGGTTTGAAGCCAACCCTACGCAACAAAATGGTGATGCTCCGCATTAACGATTATGAAGAATTGGTGGATCTGGCCATAGCAGTCGAGCGGGATTTGTTGGAGACCCGAATCATGATTGAAGGCCGCCGTGGCAGAGAAAGGGGAAAGCCGCAGGAAGGGTAAAGCAGTAAAAGGCAAAGAAGAGGTGCCTCCACTTCTCAGGGGCAGCCAGCCTAGTCAACTAGTGTGGCCCCTAGACCACCCCAAAGACCAGAGGCGGGGCAGCCCATTTGCTACAATTGTCGGTAACCCAGGCATGTGAAAATCGAATGCCCCCAAATGCGAGGGATGCCTGAGACCACGAGCAGACCTGGAGGCGAGGCTACGGTGGAGAATCGGGTATGTTACTGATGTGGGCAGGCCGGGCACATTCAGCGGTTTTGCCCCCAACTGCAAGGGGCTGCCGGTGGGAGAATGGGGCCAGGAGGCCAGAGTTTCCAAAACAGCGACGCCTCGACACCCCAGCAACAAACGCAGCAGTGAGGTTCTTCTGCGGGGACATCTCAGAGTGGAGCATCCCAACAGCCAATGGGAGCTCCATCGGGTCAAAGAGGTGGTAGACCACCCACCAATCAAGTGCAGGAATGGGTATTTGCTATGACCCAGCAGGAGGCACCAGCGGAGCCATTAATTACTTGAGGTATTTTTTGAGTATATTCTTCCTATGCCATGGTATTATTGGATACGGGAGCATCACATTCCTTTATCTCTGCTAAATGTGTGTCTAAACTGGGCTTAGATGTTAGCCCTATGGACTTGTTGCTATTATTGGAAACCCCGACTGCTGGCTTTTCTTCCTTGACATCTATGGTAAAGAAGTGTGAGCTTCGAGTGGAAGATATGTTTGATAAGCGGGAAGCGGTTGTCCCCACAGATCTAATTGTATTGGAAATGCAGGAGTTTGACGTGATTTTGGGAATGGATTGGCTTGAGAAGTATCGAGCCATGATTGATTGCCCCAACAGGAAAGTGACCCTGTTTACTCCCGAAGGCACGTCCATCCGTTTCTTGGTGGATCGATGTACAATGCCTGAGTTTCCTTTGTGGAGGAGTCGTAGAAATGCATATTTGTGCTCCTTATTTGCCAGTATGGTGGTGGAAGATGAGAATGAAGAGCAGAAGGCTCAATTACCAAAGGTAGTCGATGAGTTTCCTAACGTGTTCCCAAAGGAATTACCAGGGTTGCCACCGAAACAGGAGGTAGAGTTTAGCATTAACTTGATACCGGGCACGGAGCCCATTCCATTCCTTCATATCGGTTGGCACCGGCGGAGTTAGAAGAGCTGAGAAGTCAGCTAAAAGAATTGAGAGCCAAAGGCTTTGTGAGGCCGAGCACCTCTCCTTGGGGTGCACCGGCATTATTTACGGTAAAGAAAGATGGGACACTCCGGATGTGCATCGACTATCGGAAGCTGAATAGGGTCACCATCAAGAACAAAGACCCGTTACCGAGGATTGATGACTTGTTTGATCAATTGAAAGGATCTTCCGTGTTTTCAAAAATCGATCTTCGGTTGGGTAAATAGATGAAGACGTTTGGACGGTAAATGAGAGTGCAAATACTATGTGGGATAAGGTGGCAGAGTGTATTAAGAGAGTAGGGAAAGAAGTCTTAGGAGAATCCAAAGGGAGTGCTCCGGCACAGAAAGAGGCTTGGTGGTGGAGTGAGG
>JAVXUM010158319.1:0-13352 GCA_035590655.1 Pouteria glomerata
ACATAAGATTTATAAATAAAATAAACATAAACCTACTAACTTATTGGGTTTGTAATTACACTTTTCAAGCGTAATCACTAACTACACATAACATTTCTCTACATGTCATCTTATTCTTGAAATCCCGACCTACATTGACACTCCAATGTTTCATTTTGGGTCAGACCATCTTGAAATGAAAGAATCTATTCCTGAAAGTTGTTTAAAAACATATATATGACTAATTTGGTGGCATGTTGTAGGTTTCGGTATCAAATGTGGTCACTAAGATAAATAGCTTAGCTATTGTTGCACTTATTTTGAGACTTAACTTCAATAATGAACAAAATTGGATAAATTGAAAACTTGTATTTGAAGTTTTAAATTTGTGACTTATATCTTGTTATGATTTTGGCAAAACATCTTGTCAGGCGTCAAAATTCCTTTTAATCAATTTAAAGGTGACTTTGTAGTCTGTACTATAAACTCATTGATGGGAAAGACAAAGATGACTTGGCATCCTGTTTCTTCAAAATGGAATGAACAGAAAATAAATGTCTAAGCAAAAGATGCCTCTACATGTCACTGCATTCTTGAAATGCCTGCCTGATTGACAATCCAATGTTGCACTTTAGGTCTGGCCATCTTGAAATGAAAAAGCGTAATCCTAAAAGCTGTTTCAGAAAGTACATATAACTGATTTGGTAGTGATGTTCTAGGTTTCTATTTCAAACTTGGGGCCTCTAAGATGAGTAGCTTGCCTATTGTTGGACTAATTTTTGGACTTCACATCAGTAATGAGCAGAATTGCTTAAATTGAAAATTTTTATTTGAAATTTGAAATTCAGGAACTTATATCTTGCTATAATTTTGACAAAATTTCTTGATAAGCAAGACAAAAAAGAGTTGGCAAGGCCCATTCCTCAAAATGGAATGTCCAAAAACAAATATTCTACCAAAAGATGCTACAACAAGTTCCAGTGGACGATTACTAGCAATTAAGATTTTGAATCATATCAAGGAACTATTTGAAAGTTTCTACTGATTTGCTATCAAATTTCAAGGAGGGGAAAAGCAAGATCTGAAATCTTGTTTGTACAATGAGAACGTTCTAAAGGAAACCTTCTCTAACCATAATTATCCAACAATTTAAAGAATATTAGTGAAGTTGTGAGAAAATTCAAATACAAACAAGATCAAAAAGTGAAACCTTCATTCTAATTTTCTTGTCTTTAGACGGCCAACCCTCCCACCAAGTCATCATTGACAAATCAACTTTTGCATTTGCATCATATTGTCTTACCACTCAACCATCTCAATATCCACATCTTAGCCATGCTGGTGGAACTTTCCCTAAGCCTAGAATGACAAGTGACGTGAGATCTTTTTTGCTACACAACTTTTGGCTTTTAAAATTTGAGGTTCTCGTAATGGATCTGATAGTGGGCTACAAGTTGTCAAAATTTGTTTGAAGATGTCAAGGCTTACAGGTTACTGTTGCATTGTTTGGTGGAGCAGATCCAAGGTCTGGAAGAAAGTGCTGACACATTGAGGGAGAGAGCTTTAAAATTTTCTAAAGGTTGCCGAAAATACATGTAAGTCTACATTTTTATCCTTCCTACCTTTTGTTGACTCTCTCTGAACATAACTTTGGACTTGCTTTCGAAGGAAATGGTTCTGTTAATTAATAGCTGTTCATATTCAATCTTTATGTTGGACGTACTTGGTTGTGCTGTTATTTTTATTCCTGTGATTCCATTTTATTTCTAGGATGTGAGATTAACTCATAGTGGTTCAATACTTCAATGGGAAGCACATACCAACTTCCATACCCGTCTCAACCAGCTAGAGGGTAGCACTTGATAAGTTGAAATTATAATTATGGTGCAGTGCTAGTTAGCTATTACTTTTTGTAACACATACCTTCCAGGATTTAAAAATTTTAGATCCTTTATTACTTTCCACATGGCATGCATGTAGCTGTAGGTGCCACTTTTAATAAATCAAGCTGCTGTGTATGAGCTTTGTGAGGGAAGATAGATACCTTTCTAAATGAAAACTTTACACTCTTCGCTTATATCTCCAAGGTGGCCAAGTTGTTTATACCTGAGATATTCCACCATCCATGTTGCAGTTTAGCATCAGCATTAGACTGATTCTGTTGAGCTTAAACAATGTGGTCTCCATTTGGTGGGTTGATGATATTGTTGTTCCACCACATTGAGAGTTGATAAAATTCTTAAAGCCTTTGTGAACTCTTACTGTTAGAAGTTTGATCACAAATACGGGATGAATGTTGGATTAAGCAAGGCCACACAAGGAGATTTACTGAAGTAGAGATGAACCTAGCATAGACTTTGACTATGTCTGATCCTTTTCCCTATCCATAACTGAATTCTAGTTACTCCCTATACTTAGGAGCGAATCCAGAATTTTTACCAAAGGAGGCGTCCAGCACCCAAGTAGAGGATAGTGAGTTACATCATGATTAAGAGTAGGAGAGAGGCGATGTTACTTTCAGGGAGAGAAAAAATTATCCTTGAACATTGAACTGGTGAATATACTTTTCGTAGTTTAATTATTCAACTGGCTCTTTTAATATCACCTAATGTTTACTAGAGATGTCCCTCATTACCAAAAAAATATAATTATTGTTAAGTTTTATATTTACATAATTTATTATGTTATATGTTATATTTATTGATATTATGTACAAAAGTATTTAATAATATAATGGGATAATGTACCTTATTTCACAAAAAATAATTGGGTTTAATTCTTGTGAACTCCTTGTGTGTTAAAAATTTTTGAATTAACCTTTATTTTTTAATAAGGCCAAAATATCCCAATTTTGAATTAATTTTTTTTTAAATAAAGCTAAAATACCATGGTATTTTGGTACTTTAACATTCAAAATCAAGGGGTAGGGGGGACATGTAGGTCCGCCGGTGCTTATACTGATCCAAATAACAATATGGTCAGGTAGGTTATCAGAAAACTCAAAGATTACTTACCCTAAAAAAAAAAAAAAGAAAGAAAAAGAAAAAAAAAACTCACAGCTTATTGCTATCTTGACTTTGGGTGAGTATAAGGAGAAGTTGACATTAATACCATTATGTGTTGCTTAGTATATTATCCTTTTATATAGTCACTTCCAAACCCAAAATGTTGCTAGTTTAGTAACTGAAAGGGTGAAATTTTGCGCAATGGAAAATAGAAAGTCAGTGCATACATCATATCAATTAACAATTATATGAATTTTTTTTTTTCGGTTGAAGGGACTTAGCAGGGCCCTTCTTTGATGAGCAAGCTGGGAATTATCAATTTCCATTGGCTTGGAGGAGTGTTATCATATGTGTCTCACTTGTATCTCATGTACTTGTACTAATTGTGCTTGAGTTGAACTATTTGATTTGTTCATTATTCACATCCAAAAAGTTATATGAGGGTGTTCATACACTTCTCTTAGATAAGAATGAATGACAGATTTATTTAAAATGTCGTGTGGTTAATATGCTGTGTGTTTATGATATCCTCTCAAAGATTAGTTGAAAGCAATGATTAAGGATTTTCGTTAATTTAAAACTCCTGCTATTATTCAAAATTCCTTTTAAAACATTTTGAAGTTAAAGTTTTAATTCAAATTATAAATTTTCTCAAGCGCCTTCTATTTAAATTATATGCTTGTTGTTATTATTATTATTATTATTTTTATTTTTATTATTATTATTATTATTATTATTTTTCATTTCAAACTTACAGTGAAGGGCTTGGAGAAGGATATGATAGGACCATTGCGTTTGCAAGTGCTGTTGAAACTTTAGGGGGCCATAATGATCTGGTTTGTGCTGCTTTTGGAGGTATGACTGTTTGAATCTACCTCCTGAGAATATTATTTGTCAATAATAAGATGGTTTACACTAAATTCTCTTTGCCTTCTTTTTACCCTTTCTGGACAGTGCAGATGTATTGGCTTAGAAATTCAGTCAAACTTATTACATAAGAGAGGAAATGCTTTATCAATTGAGCAATCTTGTCTTGTTAAAGTGGACATAATGGGGATTTAATGACTTAACCTTAATTATGATCCTATTGGTTCACCTTCTGTATTGAACATCGTTACTATCATAAACTCATAGCTTATGAATTTGTTGAGGCCATGTCTTGCCATTTCAGCTCAGATGTATTGTTTAGCAACAAGACCACCAGGGGCATATTAGTAGTCTATGTTCAAAGTTGGATAGTTTTGTTAGTTATATATGATGTCTTGATTTTTCTGTTTGTCTAATGTCCTTTTTTTTCAGAAAGCATAAACAAAGAACTAGCCAAGCCTAGTGGGGCACTGTCCTAGGCCCCTGGCTAAATATTTTAAAGCAGTTTGAGCTTGAATTAAGCTCGAGCTATTTCAAGCCATCTTGTTAAGCTTCCTTTAGTAAAAGAATCAGTCTCATCTCAGCAGATCCCAAGGACGGTGAATCTCGTTTTTAGTTCTGTCAAACATTCACTGGCTTCAAAGGACATAGGCTCGGCATAGACTAAGTTCCGGTTAAAAATTAGTGATATAATAAATTATGTTATTGTCTAAATATAGATAATTATGATGGTTTGTGTGCCATCAAATTGAGAAATAACTAAGCCAACTGTAGTCCTGCTCTAGCTTGGTTTCATGACCATTTGTGCAGACTAATACTTGAGCTCCAAATGTTTAGACTGGTTTGAACATTTTTGAACAAGCTCTTAACAGGCTGCTATTGAGCTGCACGCCTCCTTTTATAAATGTCCCCTTTTGCGCTCCCTTTACAGAACCAGATGCTGCTCTTTTAGAAAGTTGTTAGATATGGTCTTAGTTCTCAGAACACTCAACATTATTTAAAAAAAAAAAGAACTCTAAATGTCTTTGTGGCTGTTATATACTTAGGGTCAAATTTCATTTTGTTATCTCAGGCCCTGTCATGACCAGATTTGCAATTGCATTGAGGGATACTGGAACTCACATGGAAATTCTTCGATCACAGGTGTGACATTTTTCCCCCCTGGTTATCATTTAATGTTTCATTTTTTTCCTCATAACGGGCATATTCCTTCAAATTGCATCAAGGAATAATGCTACTTGAATGATATTATGAAAGGGACGTTGATACTATTTTATTGTTCAAGGCGGCCATTCAAGTTTTTCAGTCTTTTGGCATTTTATCCAAAGCTTGTTCCAGCCAAAAGTAATTTGATATGTAACAACTTCCGAATTTACCTAGTAACTGCTAGTGTTGCTTGTGAACTAGTCTTCTCTTTGCATATGTCCTCCTGCTTATGTCAAGGCTATTTATGACTTCTGTGCATGTGAGTGACTTGGAACTTTATACATTGGTCATAGGGAGATTTCTACTATTGCTGCTTTTGAGGACTTGCGGCCTGATAAATGTGCAATAGTTTGCACACAACAGCCTATGTTGGAAGCTTCCATAATCTGCTAGTGGTTTTTGCAAATAGGTGGGATGTGATAGTTTTGATCAAATGCATGATTTAGAAGAGAGAATAGAAGAAAATATAGAGATCAATAAATTTAGTCATATGTCTGCATGGTGAAAAAAATCATCCTACTGCAAAGTGGAGGGGAGAAAAGAAAGAGATACAGTGTCCTAATGCACATGATGACACACAACATGACAATCAATTTCAATATGTTTTGTGGACTCATAAAACACTGAATTGTGTACAATCTGAACAGTGCATCGGAATAGAATCAGAGAAATAAATGCTAAGATCAAAAAGTAGCCAACGTAAACATACAATACTCTTGATGTGATTGTTGATAACTCACTTTTATACATCCTTATTTTGGCAGACTAGTCTACAACATGTTTGAGAAAAACTGGAGGATTTTATATGGAAGGAAAATATTTGCAGGAATAAGAAGGCTAAAATCAATTGGCTTGAGTGTGGGGATATTAATTCAAAGCTGTTTCATATTGTGACTAACGGCAGAAGAACTAGGAATTTCAGTAAACGATTGGAAGTGAGGGGTGGTTTAGTAGTGGATAAAGGAAATCTGATTAATGGGGAATTTTTTAATAATTTTTACTCTTCAAGAGACTTGGGTGGGTATGGCATTGAAGGACTAAACTTTTGTTTTGTTGATTCTGATAGGAATAGCTTGTTGGAGAGACTATTTGAGGTTGAGGAAGTGAAAAATGCTGTCTTTGATTGTGGAAGAGGGAAATCACCTAAGCCAGATGGGTTAACTATAGCAGTTTTTCAGGATTGTTGGGAGCTAATATATCTAGTTTTTGAGGAATTTTTTCATAAAGGTATGGTGAATGCTTGTGCTAATGCAACAATCATTTGCCTCATTCCTAAGAAAAAACAACCAATGAAATTGCAAGATTTTTGGCCCAATAAATCTTGTATCTACATTACATAATATATCAAAAGTGTTGACTTCCCAGCTGAAGACTGTCCTTAGTTGAGACTGTTGCAGCTACTCAAAATGCCTTTGTTGAAGGAAAGACAGATCTCAGATGGGGTTCTAATTGCAAATAAAGTAGTGGAAGGTTATAGAAAAAGGAAAGAGAGGTTTTGTTTTTAAGGTGGATTTTGAAAAAGCTTGTGATCATCTTGAATGGGACTTTCTTGATTTTTTGTTGAAGCATAAGGGATTTGGAATTTAATGAAGAAGTTGGATGAGAGGATGTTTAGCTTCTATTAACTTTTCAATTATTGTTAATGGCAAACCTGGAAAACCATTCTTTGCATGGCAAGGGGTTAGGCAAGAAGATCCATTGTCCCCATTTTTTGTTTATCCTTGTGGCGGATGTTCTTGGTAGATTGGTTGATAAGGCGGTAGAGTTTGGAATAGTGGAAGGAATGTACATTGGGAGATATAGAGTGTTGATTTATCATCTATATTTTGCGGTGATGCTATCTTCTTCTTCTAATCAGGAGGAGAGTATTTTATCTCTCATTTCGATCCTTTTTTTGCATGTCTTTTTGTCTGAAGATTAATCTTAATAAATCCTCTACTAGCATCAATGCTTAAATTCAAAGAATTGATGTTCCTTGTAGATAGATAGGGTGTGAATTGGAGCTGTGGCCTTTGAAATACTTGGGCCTACCATTTTTGTCTTTGGCCGTGCGCAGGGGGGGAGGGGAATCCCTCATCTAGTAGAGTTTGTGATCCAGTGGAAGATAGGATTATGAAGAGACTAGATGGGTGGAAAAAGGCATATATGTCTAGGGGGGAGACTCACATTTATTCAGTCTGTATTATCTATGCTCTATTTCATGTCTTTATTTAAGGTGCCTTCCAAAGTTCGTCACACCATTGAATCTTTGATGAGGAATTTCTTTTGGGAATGTTGGAGAGAAGGGTTTAGTGATCACCTGATTCACCTTATTAACTAGAAAACAATTTCTCTCCCTAGAAGTTATGGTGGATTGCGAGCAGATAATTTAGCTGCTAGAAATAATGCCTTGTTAGCCAAATGGATTTGGGGACTTCCCCTTGAAATTAATTCTTTATGGCTTATAGTTATCAAAAGTAAATATGCTCCCTTGAACAATTATTGGGATGCTCAGTCAGTGGTTAGAGGAACTCTGAAAAACCCGTGGAAAAGTATCTCTAGATGCTTATTATCATTGCAGATGGGCTATTGGTAATGAGAAATCTATCTTCTTTTGCGGGAGGATAAGTGGAGGGGTGATATTCCTTTTTTGTATAATTTCTTCAATGATTTTCAATTAGGCATACGTGATAACTGGTCCAGCCTGGAATTTCAATTTCTCTTGTAATCTATCTGATAGAGAACACAATGAACCCATTTTTCTTTTGAATATTCTGGAGGGTCTTGCTATTAGACTAGACTACTCATAGTTGATAAGAACGTATAGACCTTGGAGAAATTTGGCTTTTTCTCTTGTAAATCCTCCTCTAATTATTTGACCAAGTCTCCCACTCAGAGTCCTTTTCTTCTAGCCAAGATGATTTGGGGCTAAGGTGCCAATCGAAGTTAAAATTTTTGCTTGGTCAGTGGCCCATGAAAATAAATGTGATTAGATGCAAAGGAAAAGACTCACATCTCTCTTAATTGGTGTGTTATGTGTATAGGCTATTTGATGAAGCAGGAGAGGTCCATCCTTAAAAGATTGTTAGCATTTTTACATAATAAGATTTTTGCGATCTTTGGGGGAGGAAAGAGGGCTAAAAACATTATGGAGTTGTCCAATTCTAGCACTCTTGTGGACCTATTTAGAAAGAGAGGAATTGCTGACTTGAAGATAAAGAATTAAGCTTTGAGGATGTATGAGATAAGTGCAAATTCTAAGCATCAATTTGGGTTTCATTTTCTCCTGAGTTCAAGGGTTTTCCTTTCCTGGTGATTAAAATGAATTGGCAGGGACTCTTGTAGTTAGCATGATTGTGTAGTATATGCTTTTTTTTCCTTGTTTGCGTACTTACCCCCCATCCCCTTTATTCTGTATTTCTCTTTCTTCATATGATTAATGAATTTTCTTTATGTATCAAAAAATAAATAATTAAATAAATAAATTCTATTTTCCTTTCAAAATGTGTAAAAGATTTTTCTTTTGGATGAATCACTAAGAATGAGTAAATAATTGGGGGCTGGAAAAAATACATCAATAATCAATTGTTTCTCAATGTACTGTGATTTACATAAGGAGCATATATTACTAAAAGGATAAAAGTATCCCTTCTAACAAAGTACATTACTACTTTATACCTACCAGAAATGTTTAAAGATTCTGACATCCCAAAAGTAATAGGTGTAAAATAAATTGGGACTTGCTAACCCAACTTCCCTAAAGTGGGGACGAATCTTCCTGCTCTCTTAATTGTGGTTTTAGAAGTCCCCACCATTGTCACCATTATTACCATTGTCAGTACCTTGGTCTATGTTAAATTCACGAACTTGGTTTGCTGTGCCTATTCTTACAGAAATTTGTTTGTCTGTTACATGAACCTAAGCGTCTGTTTTATATTGGGTGGCATCCCCTTACCTCTTTAGTGAAATATTTTATAAAATTTGTACCTAAAACCTGTTCGAATTTATTGGTGCTAGACTGCTTGTCGTTAGTAAAATTAATTGGTGCTAAAGAAAGTTTCCTACTTCAGGGACAGTTGAAAAGATGCCTATTATGAATTATTAATAATCTGTGCAGTAGCAAGTAGTTTTTTTTTTTTTTTTTGACGATGTTTTGAGAACTTGCATTTTGGTTAATATAGTCAACTTGTCTTATTAGATTTTTCTCTAACTTGCTAAAATTAATTTGGTAACTCTGTATAAAATATAGATTCATTAGATGAGATCATTAGAGCTATGGTCCTGATCCTATAAACACTTAATTAAAATAATACTTAAGAAAAATGTCCAAGGAATTTCCCTTAGCAGCACAGTTAGGCTTCTTTTTGATCTGGCATCATTAATTTCTTGTTATCCTAAAATTAGAGGCCTATTTTGACACATCAGTGGGTACCAGGACCGCTGATCCTGAGATTTCATTCCACTGTATTTGAAAACAAAATACAATTGAAAATATTGTGGAGGGAACTAGGTTACAATCAAGATGTTGAAGGTATAATTGCCTCATGAATGAAGATTTTGGAAATCTTCCAGTCATAGTAGGCTGTGTATTATTGCATGAAGATTCTGCCTCTTTTGAACTTGTAGGTCAGGATTGTGAAGTTACACTTGTGCCAAAAACTTGAGTTGTTTTAGACAAGGCTCAATAATGAATATCAAGCTGTCTTAAGACTCCCCTTCATATTCGATTCCGTCACACACATACATTGGAGAGACAACCAAACTTAGTCAAACAGGTACACCAACAGAAGCAAAGTACATAAGAATAAACGGAGAAACAAACACAATTTACTAGACTTGAAACCAAGACCTCTTGGAACTAGAACTCTAATACTAATACCATGGAAAATCAACAATTATTCCAACAACTTAAACTATTAGAAAATAGGCCAAATAATATATATATAAAGCTATCTTAACATGAATCGCCTCCATTATTCATGAAAATCCTAAGGATGAATGTTTACTTGTTAGTAAGAAAAGGTTCCTGCATATGTTGATTCTTCCAACAACATGAATAATGGTTTACATGACTTTGTTATTGATGGAGTACTTCATTTGAATTCTTGTGAGAAAGTTGTATACAAATGATAAGTTTTCCCTCTCTCTAAAAGTTTAAGCTTTTGGAATAATTAGTGACTTAAGATGGTATCAAACCAGGTGAAGGTCTTGAGTGAGTCAATAGTCACACGTGTTTTACTCCTTAAAGAAAGTCTGTTTGATCATACTTGAGAGGGTATGTTGAAAGAAAGTTGTTAGTATAAATAATAGAGTTTCCCATCTCCCTAATACTTTAAATTTTTAGGTTTGATGGTGGCTACCATAACATGAATGGACTATGGGAATTGTCATTTGATATTTCATCAATCAAAACTGAGAATCTTGAGGTGGTAAGTGTTTTCAAGGAGTACCATTTGAAGCTTCTTGTTTCTTGGTTTTCTTTTTTCATTGGAATAATCCATTGCTATGGAATAAGATTCTATCAAGACGTTTCTTCGGTAAAAATTTCTTATAGATGAGGGCAATCATAAGATGCTATTGGAGGAGAGGATTATGGAAATATTAACCAAAACTGGCAAATGAAATTTGGTTCCAATTTTTTCCGACTTTAGAGGGAAGGAAGGTGGAAAGCATGCTAAGGGAACACTGCTCAGTCGAAAGCCAAAGTTTCTGCAACAATGGTAAAGCAGAATACATACTTGAGTGGAAGTTCTTTGCAACCAGGGGATACTGATGCAGTTCAGCTAGCCAAAAGTAATCGGTGCCATAGAAAGATAAATTTTCATACTTGAAGCACAGTTGAAATGATGGGAATTTCTTAGTATGTGTGCAGTAATAATCAGTTTTAAGTCCATATTTTTTGGCAACTTGCATTGTGGTTAATATACCCAGTCAGAAGGCCTTTATGGATTTTTTACCCTGTGCCCAGTTACTTTCTACATTTATTGTTGTAACTATTGAGAAAATTGAATTGTATCAGAGGGAGCTATGTTTGTGATTCTATGAATACATAATTGAAAATTATATTTTAAGAAAATTGTTCATTTGCTGGGAATTTCCCCTTTGCTGCCTGTTTAGGCTTATTTTCTGTGAATAGCAATAATATCCTGACATCCTACCATGAGAAGCATGTTTTGCTGCAAAGTATTTTTCAACTATGCAAAGATCTTGAGTTATTAGGTTGTTGCAATTATAAGTTGTCTAATATTCTACCTCCCATATTTTCGATTAGCAAGGATAGGCTCTTGTCATCCTATAATTTCACCCACAATGTTGTTCTCAAGAATTACAACCGACTTCAACAATATGTGCTTGGGTCAGTCTGTTATACTAATAGGTAGTAGTTGCTTGCTTTCCGAGTGAAACAGTTCTTCATTAATATTTTTTTTTTTTTCACAATAAACTTGCCAGATGAACTTTGTCATTATCATTTAGGTGTTATGGGTAGTTCCCCTGTTTGATTCCTTTCTTGACATTCTTAAATTTCAGGTAGAGCACGTGCTAAATGATAGGTTACTACAATTTGTCAATGTTGACTTACAAGATCTCAAGGTACTATCTACCATTCCTATGGATTTGTTATTTGAATTAAATGGTGAAGGTGCTAATGAAATCTGGTAATGTTCCCTTCCTTTTTAGTGCTGGATTTTCACCTTAAAAGTCATGGCTTGTTTACTGTTGATAGAGTTAGAAGCAGCATTGTTTAGCCTTCATCTCTGAACTGGTGAAAGTGCTTCTGCATTATTCTCAAGAGATTGTGTTAATTAAAATAGCTAAGATTGGATCATTCTTTTCATGTAGTTGCAAGATTTTGGGAGCATATATTTTCTTAGTTTCAAAACTTTCTTGTATGATTTGTCTAGATATTTATTGTTGTAACCCATTTGTATTTCACATTTTTAAGCTTGTAAAATAGAATTTTTTTTTTTTTTTTTGGTTAATGTAGGAAGCTCGAAAGCGTTTTGATAAGGCTAATGTTATATATTACCAGGTAGGTACATCTTAGCACCTCAAAATTTCCAATAGTCATTCTAAACACTAATACTTATTTAGTTAAGCTGCATTTGTTTTGCCCACTTAGAATTTAACAGAGTTCTGTTGGGGTTATGTCATGTTTGCTGGAAAAAGTAGCGAGTGCTTTACCGTTCTTAATCTTAGCAATATTCCCTTTCTATATTCTCCGTTCAAAGTGGTGGCACTGTTGAATTGATCACTCGAGGTGTCAAAAGATGGTGTTTTACAAACCAAATTTTGTAAGTCACTATTTATTTATTTTTCATATTTGATTAGTAAAAGAATGTTAAGCATCCAACTCAAAATCAATTGATAATATGACCTAAATTTCTCTCTATAAGAAAATTGACCTAATTTTTGTTAATTGGTGATGGTGAGTGATTTCATCATCTATTGAGCAAATGTGAATGGACAAAGGAGTTGTGGAACTCGTGCTTATCTACCATGGGAATGCATTGATGTTTCCAAGAGATGCTAAATTTGTTTTGGAATCTTGAGTTATTCTCTTAATTCTCAGCTGCATGGATCATTTAGTGAACATTCATCAAAGTCGAGCTTCAATCTCCTAAAGGGACAATGTCATTTACAGGGGTTTTCTGCTTTCGGGATCCATAAGATGAATCATTTTTCATCTTCAGTTCTACCAAGGACCATAAGATCTCATAAAGCCTTGGCAGTTTTGTCTTTCTGTGTTTTCCCATGGCCTTGGGGAAGTTCTTTTGATCTTTCCTCCTTTTTATGCCTTGAATTGGATCACTCTGTATCTTTGAATTATTTTGCATTTTTTCAAATAGCTGAACTGTCTTAAAAGGACTTTCTGGTGGCATCTCTAACCTTTCTGAACAACCTTTTTTCTGATGAACTAATTTTTTGGACATTTTTTTATAATGCTGAGGATTCTATTCCATGAAGCATAGCTGGCCTTACAGCCATTGTAGAGCTACAATCACATCTTCCAAGCAACTTTTCCACCTCATCCAGCTTTCCTAGAAATGAAAAGGAACCAAAGAGAAGAAAGAGATTAATTGTACTATGAATTTGGTCACATTCGGTATTCTCATTCTTGGAAGAAGTCGGCCAGTAATCTTGCATGACCTCTAACTAGGGATGGCACTTTTTAACTCGCCCCGACAGGTGCCCGTCCGACCTCGATCCGATAAGTTTGGTTGTTTTTAAATTTTACTGGTAATAGGCCGAGTTATAGAGTATAAAAAAAAATAATCTTAGGGTACGGGTGCAGTGAATATAGTGTACCCAAATGGG
>JAVXUM010158343.1:0-13350 GCA_035590655.1 Pouteria glomerata
GCTGTTGTGTATATATGATGTGTTATATATGTACACTGGTGCACACTGGCACTGTCCTACCTATTGGGCTAGTTAACTTACCCCATCCATATTGTAAGTGACACAGGGAGGCAAGGTAGTGAGCATCCCGAATTGAGTTGACTACTGGATGAACCTAGAGAATGATTTTATATTTATTTAAATTATTGTATTGTATTTGTGCGACCCGGATTGTGGGTCCTATTGAGTATGAGATTTAAATTGGATGATGTTGTATATTTATTTTAAAATGGAAATTTGGGACGAATGTAGTTGCTCTGATGAATGTTATTATATTATAACTTAACCTTGGTATAGGTTTTATTTGTTTTATTGGTCCCCATTTTCCCATGCTGTCTGTCCCGGACAATTTATATTAGGGGCGTGACATACCTACTCCCTGACAGTTTATCTGAAATATGAATAGGATAAGCAAACTTGCCTAATAGGTAGGAAGTACTAGTGTGCACGAGTAAACAGTAATTAATATATCATACTACTCACAATAATCTTAACAAAAATATAATATAATAATGCAAGTGTTATGAAATGTAATGGCTAATACATTCTCTAATCTCTATTTATCCCTAACCTTACCCTGGGACGGCGATTAACAAAACACGCGAGGTCACCAATTGCTCCACTACGCTTATGGCAAACATATATCTCAATATATATATCACGAGTAAGGAACTGAGTTACAATCCCACAAGTATAAGATTCAGGGGAACCAAGTTACACCTCTTGACCCTTCTACTATAGAGCTAAGTTACACTTTAGTCAGGTATCTATTTAGCTCAAGTAGAGTCTGACTGCAGTCTGGAGAAAATCTTATAACATATTATCTCAATATTAACGTCCCAACTCCAATGATTAAGTTCTAGTCAAATATATCGACTGGGGATCATCCAGTATTTTAAAATCTCATTTTATTATTTTCTTAAAATCATAAATCTCGTTTATATATATAATATCGTATCTCAGCACGTCAAAACATCAATATGGCACTCTCGGCTAATCAATAATCACAATATCTAACTTGATAATGCAACCTTAACCTCATACACATGATAAGCTCAATCATATAGACAAATTTCATCTCAATATAAAATATATTCTTATTAGATTTGATGATGATTTGAGATTCATTTAATCTTTAAAATTCATAATAAATAAGTTTGGGTATAAAACAAGTTTTTAGAAATTAAATTTAACATTTTTAGAAATTCTACCAAACCTGGTGTTTGAACACTAGGGGGTGCCATCTGGACACCATCGTCCAAACACCCTAGGTGCGGGCACCATAGTCCAGTGTTCAGTTCCTGGTTTCATTTTCAATGAAACCTAACTGTAAATCATTCATCAAATCACCCATCCAAGCCTCAATCTCAATAATAAACCATATATAAACACTTGAACACTTAAAACCACATGTTTTTACAACATTTAATCGAAGAACAGCTCAAATTTATGCAAGAATTTCGCATATATATGCATATTATATATAAACACACTCATATATATATATACACAAATCCCCCAACATTCAATCACATCAAGCATATAATATGTCAAAATCATCCTAACAATGTCTAGAATATAAATATAAGTCCCACCTATCTCGAATCTAAAGAAAAAAAAAAATAAGAAGATTTTAATTTTGGCTTCCAAACTTTTAGCATCGATTTTTTTTAGCTCGAGCAAAACCATGCAAAATAGACATCACCACGACATTTACGACGTTGAATACTGCCACGATCTATCAGTTTTTTTATTGAAACTCAATTTTTCTCTCTATTCTCTCTTCTTTCTCTCTCTCTCTTTAGTCTGGAATGACCGAGACCCATGGGAGAAAAAAAAAATAAAATTAAAAAAGAAGAGAAAGAAAATAAAGAAAAAGGCTGGGTCTTTGGTCTAGATGTCCAACCCAATACTATTTTAAGCCAAACTCAATCCAAGAAAAATAAAATAAATTGATCAAATCTCAATTGATTATCAACTTAACTCTTCTATCTACTCTGAACTGTTAAAAGTCTCTTCTACATCACTTGAATCTTTTTTGATGCCTATCTTACTAAATTAGGACCAATGGTCACAGAATTCCAGTTTCTGCCCAACACAAAGGACATCTGTAAGGTTGTTCATATCAAACCTCATATAGAGCCATACTAATACTGGCATAATAACTATTATTATACACAAATTCAATCAATGGCAAATAACTCTCTCAATTTCCTCCTAAGGTTAACACATAAGACTTAAGCATATCCTCTAAAATCTACTTTGACTGTCCGTTTATCTGCAAATAAAATACTGTATTAAAACATAATTGAGTCCTTGGTGCCTCTTGTAAACTCTGTCAAAACTGTACCGCAAACACTGGGTCTTGTTCTGACACAATTGATAAAGGCGTATTATGCAACTAAATAATCTCATGAATACAGAGCTGACACCGTTTTTTCATAAAATTCTTATTTTAAACAGGTAAAAAATAAGTCGATTTAGTCGATCGGTTCACAACCACCCAAATGACATTGTGCCTCAACGAGTCCTCGACAAACCTGCAAGAAAATCCATAGTCACATAGTTTCCACTGGCAATAGCTGCAACAAACCAGTCGACTTCTAGTGCTCAGCCTTTACCTGATGACAGGTTGAGCAACGAGACACTAATTTTGTGATATCCCGCTTCTTACCATTCCACTAGTACTGGTGTCCCAAATCTTTATATATTTTTATCCCTTTAAGATGTACTGTAAACCTTGAGTAATGAAACTCTTAGAGTAGCTCTTCCTAAAGTCCATCCACATCAGGTACAAAAATCATTTTTTTAAACTTCAAATATCATTTACAGATAAACTCTGACCTTCAGCTTTTTGTCTCGAGTACAAATAATGCCATATGTTCTGAGAATACTGATCATTCTGTTGAGCCTCAATAACTCGTGTTAGTAACATAGGTACTACTTGCAAGGAATTTAAACTGTAATATGTTGTGTCATCTTCATCATCTTTATCTTACCAAAATTTAAAATCACCAGCATCTTCCTAAAAGTGCCACTGAGAACGAACCATCATAGCTACCAAACTCTATGACTTTCTACTTAAAGCATCAACCATTACGGTGGTCTTTTATGGATGATACTAAAGAGAAAAATCATAATACTTTAAGTATTTTATCCACTTTTTTCTGCCTCACATTCAAATCACATTGAGTAAACAAATACTTTAAACTCCTATGATCTGAATACACATTGAATCTCTCACCATACAATAATGTCACCAAGTTTTCAAAGCAAAAACTATCGTGGCCAACTTCAAATCATGTATAGGGTAATTTTTCTCATGTGGTTTCAGTTGTCTTAACCCATACACCCCACCTAATCATTTTGCATCAACACACATCTAAACCTCTACGTGAAAATACAAAGAATACCCCACTCTATATTCAGGTATAATCAACACTAGAGTCTCAGTCAACCTTTGCTTCAACTCATTAAAAGCCTTTTCATAGGCATCATCTTATTCAAATTTAACTCTTTTCAGAGTCAACTAAGTCAACAGACCCACTAATCGAGAAAAAATTTAAATGAAATGGTAGTAATAACTAGCCAACTCTAAAAAATTACGAATTTCAAAAACAGGCGCTGGTCATACCCAATCTAACACGGTAGAAACCTTAGAAGAATCAACTGTAATCCCTTGAGCAGAAACTACATGACCCAGAAACTTCACATTGGATAACCAAAACTCACATTTACAAGCTTTAGCATACAACTTATGGTCCTAAAGTTTCTGTAAAATTATTCTCAAATGCTACTCGTGCTCACACTTATCATGAGAATAAATCAAAATGTCATTAATAAACACTACCATAAACCAATCTAGGTTGGTCAAAAAATCCTATTAATCAAATCTATAAATACTGTTGGAGCATTCGTCAATCCAAATGGCATAACCACGAACTCAAAATCCCCATGCCAAATACAAAATGCAGTCTTAGCAATATCCTCATCCTAAATTCGCAACTGATGATAATTTGATCGAAGATTAATCTTAGAAAAGTGCGTTGAACCTCGCAACTGATCAAACAAATTATTTATTCTTGGCAATGGATATTATTCTTAATAGTCACTGAATTTAATAACTGATAATTCACACATAGCCTCAAAGTTTTATTTTTTTTCTTTGTAAAAACTATTGATACTCTCCATAGCAATGTACTAGGTAGAATAAAACCCCGAGCATATAAATTATTCAATTGAATTTTCAATTCTTGTAATTCTACCGGTGTCATACGGTATGGCGCTACAGAAATAAGAGAAACCCTAGACAATAAGTATAAACAAAAGTCAATCTCCTTCCGAGGGGATAACACACACAACTCCTCAGGAAATACATCTTCATAGTCACAAACAACTCTGGAAAGAAAGTATTTGGAGTCCCTCTCATTCAATCCCAAACTAGCCAATGGACTAAAAAACCTCTCAACACACTTAGTGTCAAGTAATGGAGAAGGCAACAGTGCTCCTGTCCCACCTCAAATTTTAACCACAGGGCTGTCAGATAAAATAGCCATCACCATATTACAGCAACAGTCTCTTGTCACCTGATAAGTAGATAGCCAATTCATTCACAAAATTACATTTAACTTTTTTATCTTTAAAACTCTGAGGTTGATCCACAATTGTACACCACCCAACTGTAAAACACAGTTTCTACAATTTAACGATGAACTACTACACATTGGAGAATCTACATACATAAGATCTTTAAGCCTTTCCGGTGTCAAACTCAAAAGTCTTTACACATACATACGAGATAATTGAATGTAATGTGTCAGTATCAAACAAAACATGTATCTAAGTGCTAAACAAAAGAAATGTACCGCGTATTACAGAAATGTTTGGAGTCTCCTCTTACTATGCAAGTGCATAGGCATGCTATTGAATCCTCTCACTTTTGGAGCTGCCATCACCTTTACCTTTTTCTAGTTGGTTGCCGCCACTGTCACCACTCGACTACGAGAATTGTTGAATTTATTGCATAGGCTGCAACTACATGAGTGGTGTAGGCCTCACTTGCAACTGCTGTGTCTGAAAAGAACCAGTTTGTTGTGCACCTGGTTATCACTTCCTTATGACATCTCCCTAAATGGACAATTAGATTGTACATGCCCTGACTGATAACACTTGTAACACAATCTCTATCCAAACTAAACTTAATATCCTCCCATCTGTGGGAACTGAAACTGTTGTTGTCGCTAATCACTCGACGAACCTGAACCTAAGCTTAAACTAGAACTACTCTTTTTTTGAAAAGAAAATTGTTGCTGCTATTCAAATCTTTTCCTGGAACTCTCAGCTTTTTCTTTGCATTTCCTTTACTTGGAACCAGAACCATACTTTAGTACAGAACCCTGCCTTTGAACTTGGCCTTGGCCTCCATAAGCCTTGGATCTAAAATTAGTGGCATCTCTCTCAACTGTAAGAGCTATAACCACTACACTAGAATAAGTTTGATGTCTCAACTCAATAATTTGTCTCTTGATATAGGGACTCAATCCCCACCCAAACTTTCTTGCCTTAGCAACATTATCTGATACAAATTGCGGTGTAAATCTTATTAATTCCACAATCCTCTTTTTACAATCTTGAACTGACATACTTGCTAGCACACAATGACATAAATTTCTGAGCTTTCATATCCCTCATCACTATAAGAAAAAGCCTTTCAAGAAATGCCTCTTTAAATGCCTATCAAGTCAAGGTGTGAATATTAATAGTGTCTCTGTAAGACCTTCACCAATGAACAACACTTCCTTAGAATAGCCATGTTGTAACCTTAATCTTAACCTCATCACTTTCTGTACCCAAAGTCTCCATCATCTTAGTAATTTCTTCTAACCATCTTTCTGCCTCAACTGGTTCTTCTTCCTTATTAAAACGAGGAGGATCATGTTTCTAAAACTAACTAATAATTTTCATAATCGGTGTGTCTCTTGGCATATGTGCTGTTGTTAGTGCTGGGACAGGAGCTGCTATCGATCTGCTTAATCCTTGCACTTGGGTCTACTGAACCGCCATAAATTATATCATTTGTTCACAAGTCAATTGTAGGAAGCCACCATCAATCAATGGTATCTCATGAAAATTTCTTTGTCTTTCATCTGGGCTATTGGGATTCTGACTTCTAGTTTGATCTTTCTAATTTCCACCTCTTTCACGTCTAGCCATTCTATGAAATAGAGCCATTATCAAATCCAAAACCAAAAATGTAATACGATAAACAATTAATCTCAACGGAAACGAATAGGCCTCACTACCTAAGATCCAAAAGTAAACATAACTTAGAGCTCTAATACCGTTCTGTCATGCCCCTACCCTAATAGTTCAAGACGGATGGCATGGGAATATAAGAAATAATTAAAATAAACTAAAACTTATTCAGAGATTAAGTCATAACATAATAATAACAATCAGAATAACTAAATTTTCTCCCTCATTCCCATATTAAATAAATATTTATGACATCATAATAATAAATGCTGATATCACACCTCGATGATACAATCTAACGCTTACACAATCAAATAAATAACACATAATGCAATTTCATAATGAAAATAAGTTTGGGACTAACACCTCGGGTCGCACAAATAAAAATACAATAATCTAACCATAAAATAAAATAAAGGATAAGTAATTCCATCAGTCTCAACTTAGCTCCGGGTGGGTACTCCTTGGCCTCATTGATTCACCTGAAATATGGATGAGATGAGCAAACTTGCTCAATAAATAGGAAGTGCTAGCATGTGAGAGTGAATAGTAATCAACATATTATACTACTCACAGCAATCCGCATAAAAATATAATATAATAATGCTAGTGTTATGAAACGCAATCGCTAATGTATTCTCTAATCTCTATCTACTCTAAACCTTACCTTGAGATAGTGACGCTTAGCAAAGCATGCAGGGTCATCAACTTCACTGTTTATACTTATGGCGAACGTATATCTCAATATATATATTACAAGTAGAGATTGAGTTACATCCCCATAGGTTTACGACTCAGGAGAACTGAGTTATACCCCCTGACTCTTCTGTCAGAGAACTAAGTTACACCCCTAGTCAAGCATCTACTTAGCTCAAGTAAGGTCTAGTTGTAGTTTGGAAAAAATCTCATAGCACATTATTACAATATTAACGTCGCAAGTCCAATGATTAACCTTAAGTCATATATATTGACTATAATCATCCGATATTTTAAAATCTCATTTTATCATCTTCTCAAAATCATGAATCCTGTCCATATATATAATTCATGCGTCAATATGTCAAACCATCAATATGGAACTCTCAGCCAATCAATAATCATAATATTCAATCGGATGATGCAACCCTAATCTCATGCACATGATATGCTAAATCATGTAGATAAATATCATCTCAATATAAAATGTATTCCCATTAGACTTACTGATGATTTGGGGTTTTATTTAATTTTTAAAATCCATAATAAATAGATTTGGGTATAAAATAAGGTTTTAAAAATCAAATTTAACATTTTCAGAAGTTTTGCTGAACTTGGTGTCCGGACACCAGGGCTGTCATCTGGATATCGTCGTTTAGACAACCCAGGTGCCATTCGAACACCAGAGTTCAGTGTCTAATTTTTGGTTTCGTTTTTTACGAAATTAAACTCCAAATTATTCTCCAAATCACTGATACAAACCTTAATCTCAACAATAAATTATATATAATTGCTTGAATACTTAAACCACATGTTTTTATAATATATAATCAAAGAACAACTCAAATGTATTCAAGATTTTCACACATATATGCATATATATAAACACATTCATATATATATACACAAATCTCCCAACATTCAACCAAATCAAGTATAATATGTCAAAATCATCCTAATAATGTCTATAATATAAATACAAGTCCCATCTACTTCAAATCCGAAAAGTAAAGAAAAAATAAAAAGATTTTACTTTTAGCTTTTGAATTTTTAGTGTCGATTTCTCCAATCTCAAGCGAAACCACGCGAAATGGACACTACCACGACATTCATGGCGTTGAATACTACCTCGATCTATCAGCCTTCCTTCTCGAAATCTGCTTTCTCTCTCTACTCTCACGCTTCTCTATTTTCTCTCTCCCTTTGGTCCAGAATAGCCGAGAGCCACGGGAAAAGAAAAAAAAAAAGAAAGAAGAAAAGAAAAAAAAAAGGTAAAGAAAAAGAAGAAAAAGGTTCAGCCTTTGGCCCAAATATCTAACCCAGTACCACTTTAAGTCAAAACTGACCCGGAAAAATAAAATAAATTGACCAAATCTCAATTTAAATATTTTATCGAGTCTAAAATAACACATAAATGTCCAAAATAAATATTGGGAATTACACATGTCACTTTTATATCAATTTTTTTGGGTATTTTTCTTATACTTTTTTCCACCCCATCATATTTAATATTAAATTTGTATATTTACAAATTTATCGCTAAAGTTATCTTTAAGGGATGGGAGAAAAGAAAAAAAGAAACGAAGAATTTATTTAGATAGGTTAATTATAGAGAATAACATTTTTAGTGCAGTAATTTTACGTTAAATGTGCTCTCAATTAATTTTTGCTTAAAAAAATGCATAGGGTCGAATTTATATGCATGAAAAATTATTAAACAGTGGTAACAATGTATTGTATGGCACCGTTTAGTACTCAATAAAAAAATATTAAATTTTATAAATTTTTACAAATATGAATTACAAGATTATAAAATTTAAAATTTTTACTCATTAAATAAAGTATAAAATATTAATTTTTATAAAATTATACAATTTTATATAACTCTAAATACACTCTATGTCATGTCATGCATTACACTAATCATGTACGCAACGTGAGTATTTCTCAATATAAATATAATTTTCTTTGAATAAATGAAAACCCACCCAGCAAACGTGCTGGCCGGCAAGGCACGAATCTTACTTATTTGCGGGTATATAATTCAATTTATTACGAAGTTCCTAATTTATGAAAAAATCTCGAGATTTTATTCCCTAATCTGGAATTATTGTGTCCATGTGAGTCTACGCATTCATATTTTCGAGTTCAATTCACGAAAGGACGTTGTGATTAGCCGCCGCCAACTTTTAAATTTGTGCAACAAAAGAAAAAAAAAAAAAGTTAAATAAAAAGGAGAGAATCACGGTGACTATACGCGGTAGGATCGTTCATTCCAAGGAGCTGTATTCGATGAGCGAGATGAAGCGCGAACTTCGTCAGAATATCTACGACATATACTTTATTTAGATAAACTGTGTGTTTGGAGTAATAAAAAATAAAATAAATAAATAAAATGTGTTTTGAATTGATTTTAAATAATTTTTTAATTTTTGATATTTTAAATAGGGTCTATTCTTACGGATTTATATCATAAATTTTTAACTTTTGCACTGTGGCATTAAAACTGTTGGAACAGTTTTTCAAATTCGTTCTAATACATTCAAAAAAATTAGTATAAAATAGCGACAAAGGTACTCATTTGAAAACTTTCGACTTAAAGAATATGATTGCAAAAAAAAACAAAAAAAAAATTTACAGACTCGGTTAACCTCTTTATGAATTTTTTTTTTTTTTTGTTTTTTAATGAAATATTAAGATTTTTTGAATATAATAAAAAGTGAGAATGTGTAATAGAGAGTTCTAATGATTTATAGAGGTTGTTGGAGATTTATTTTATTTTATTTTGTTTGTTAACACTCCAAACAGTGCTTTAGCCTTAGTTAGGAAAGTAAAAAAAATTAATTCTTTTGTAACTGTTAATTATTAAAAAATTAGTTTCTTTTTTTTTTGTGCTTGGAAATAAAAAAAAAAAGTTAACTTTTTAATAATTAACTTTTACCTTTTTGTTAATTTGACAATTTTACACTTCAATATTTAAAAAAAGTATAAAATATAAGAAGGTAAGTTTGATCATTTAAAAAAAAAATAAAAAAAAAAACTTTCAGCTACAAATACCAAACGGCTTTAGCTCGGTATGATTTGCAAAGAAATTTTTAAAAATTTTTAAAAATCTTTAAAAGTTATTTATTTTTTATCTTATTGTACGAATTACAAACTTATAATTTATTTCACTTTATTTCATTTTATCTCACTTTTTATCACTTCAAACACACATTTAATATGCATCTATAGATCAATTGGCTCCGAAACATAAACAAACAAAAAAATGTTACACCTAGAGATTTTCTTTTTCCTTTATATTTTCAATGAAAAATTAGGGCACATTAGTTGAGCAATATTCATTATGCTGAAGAGGGGTTTTTGGGATTGAAATTCAAAATCTCTTCCAAATACATTTTTAACTCTAGCAGGCTCCTGATGAAATCCTTTTGATAGGTCTATTGATAGGTTAGATTTGATTCAAATTCGATCTGAATCTAATTTAATAATATTAAAATAGATATGTTCAATTAAATACGTGACCAAACGGATCTAGATCTATTAGAATTAAAAACTAATGGATCTGAATCCAAATGATATGGTAAACCCATTATTTTTAAAAATAAAATATAAAAAAATAAAAAATTTTAAAATTATTTAAAATATAAAAAAATTTACGTGAAATAAAATCAATCATTTAACTATTTTATTCTACTATATATACATACTAGTGACATGACTCATGTAATGCACGGATTTATCATATTATATGGTTAAATTAAACGTATTATCATATGATACAATAATTAAGTTGTAAAAATATATTTGAAAGTAATATATATTGCTGTTTATGCAAATTTAATCAAATGGTGAATGTAAAATAAATTAAAATATTAATACCATTAGTAACATCAATTTAATTAAATTCAAATTATAATAAATAAAAAGAAAAAAAATTAAAATGATTGAAGAATAATAACCCATGGCTCGGCATGTTAAAATATAAACACGACACTCCTTGCCAATCAGTAATCACATATCAAACTAGATGATACAACCCCAACTATGCACATGATATGCTCAATTATGTAAATAAATATCATTTTTACATAAACATATATTTCCATTAGACTTGATGATAATTTGGGATTCCTTTAATTTTTAAAAATTTACAATAAATGAGTTTGTGGATAAAACATGTATTTAGAAATCGAATTTTAACATTTTTAAAAATTCATTCAAATAACGTTTTGATGCAAAATCTATTGTCTGGACACCAAAGGTTACTATTCGGACACCTGCCATGCAAACACTAGATGATGTCGTCCAGACACCAAAGCCCAGTATCCAATTTTTGGGCTCATTTTCAATGAAACCCAACTCTAAAATATTTCTAAATCACTCATCTAAGTCTCAAACTCGACAATAAATCATTTATAAAAACTTAAACACTTAAATCATATATTTTTACAACATTTGATTGAAGCATAACTCAAATATATGTGATATGTTATATTCCTATTTTAGGATATATTTGATCCCTTAAGTAGGGTTTTGATCCCTTAAATGAGGTGAACACTACTAAATTCTTTGTCCAAAATTAAAATACTAACATTTACAAGAACACAACCTGTAAGGTTTATATTATTTCCGTAGATAAAATAAATAGAAGTTCCCATGAAAACTGTGATATACACAAACTTACAACTTTAGAAACTCATTAAACAAAATATTAGTCTAACAGTATTCTAACTTTAAATTTGTTTGAATTTTAACTTTAACTTTAAATTTTAAATACAAAATTAAAATAAAGAATAATCAACTCAGGTTCTCATCTAAGCACTTGCAGCTACTTCTAGACTCAACCTGAAATATGTAAATTTGGGTGTGAGTGTCATACACTTAGTGGAGGTATTATACTTAAAATAAACGATAATGAATATGCGGCAAAAAAAAAAAATTCATAGCAATTATATCAACAACTGACCCATAATCAAATAGTAATTAATTTAATTATATTATAGCTAACAGTGTTAAAAATACCTCAAGGCACAATTCATCATCATTAGACCCTAACTGGCCATTTCAAGACATATTTGCATGAAAAATGGTTTAAATAACAATACAACACACGTTTAGTCTCATCTGACCTATGAGTTAAGTGCTCAAATGTGGATAGTGGCTTTAATTTAGTATGTCTCCTTAATCCCATCTAACTATATTATTTTTCCTGACCCCATCTGCCCTCATATTTTATTTTCTGGCCCCACCTGACCTTACATTTTTTTTTTTTTACGGTTCTTCCTTACTATGTTCTTTCATTTACCAATTTCATATGCACATTATACATATATATATATAGGCATCATAGCCAAGTCCAAGTGCCCCTACCTCACTCAATTTCATTTTTTTTTTCTTGGTCATAAGCTTGACACGTAACCCTTACTAAACCTGTAACCATTACTAAACCTACACCATCATACATATATATATCTATCAACTTAACTAAATTAATATATTAATAATTTAATTATTTTACTAACTAATTAAAATTAAATAAATTTTGTAACAATATGCAATTAAAAATTTCTAAGCATAAAATTAAATTAATAATGCATTAATAATAAAAATTCAAGATGTCACATAAAATCTCCGCAAACATCTGCGTATATATACACATTTATATACACACACATATATACATATCACAAATCACTCAATATTCAATCAAATCAAATATATAACATATCAAAATTATCTTAATAATATCTAGAATACAAATACAAGTTTTACTTACCTCGAATCTGGAAAGAAAAAAAGAAATGAGAAAATTTGGGTTTTAACTTCCAAAATTCCGTTGTTAAGTTTTTCCACCTTGAGCAAAACCAAGAAAAACAGACACCATCACGATGTTCATGGTGTCAAATATTATCCTGATCTGTCGACCTTCTTTCTTGGAACACACTTTCTCTCTCCTCTCTATTCTCTCTTTTCTTCCCTCTCTCTTGCTTTGGGAGCACCCACACGAAAAGAAGAAGAAGAAGAAGAAGAAAGGAAAATAAAAAGAGAAGGAAAATAAAATAAAAAAAGGAAAGTGAAAATAATGGCTGAGTCCCAACCCAATTATCAAACTCAATATCATTCTGAGATAAACTTGACCAAGAAAAAATGAAATAAATTGATTCATTCTCAGTCTAAATATTTTATTGGTCTAAAATAATACATAAATTGTAACACCCCGTATTTAATTTTGGTATATTTCTGTATTATTTCTGAGAAAATGAAATAATTAAAATGAGTGTTAATATATGTTTATATTTTTCACGGGCTGAGTTAGCTCGAATTGTGATTGGGCTGGACTGAGTGGGCCAGGCCCGG
>JAVXUM010158359.1:0-13349 GCA_035590655.1 Pouteria glomerata
ATACATAATGTTATACCTAAAACTCCAAAGGCCCCCTCATTTGATCTGCATAACTTTTCTGTTGACTACATGCTATCTCCAATCTCTATTTGATAACTTTGATCTTCTCATTGGTTTCCTGAACCGGCTCCGGGCCAATCATAGTTGTCTCACCAACTTGCGTCGATCACACTGGTGATCTACATGGTCCACCATATAATACCTCAAATAGTGCCATCCCAATGCTAGCCTAATAACTATTGTTATAAGTAAACTCCAACAATAGAAACTGATCTTCCCAGCTTTCTTTAAAGCCTAACATACAAGCTCGGAGCATATCTTCTAAAATTTATATCGTTCATTTAGACTGTCCATCAGTTTGAGGGTAATAACCTGTACTGAAACTTAATTATGCTCTGTGGCTACCTGAAAACTCTACCAAAATCGGGAAACAAATCGTGAATCTCAGTTTGAAACAATTGATATAAGTGTTCCATGTAATCTCACAATTTCTCGAATATACAATCGGGGCAAATGGTCTATTGAATCTATCATCCACATTAACAAAATATAAGATGATTTATTTAATCGATCCATGATTGCCTATATAGCATCATAACTCATTTTTGTTCTTGGTAACCATGACACAAAATCCATTGTTACATTTTCCCATTTTTATTTAGATATTAACAACGGTTGTAATAACCCAGCTAGTCTCTGATGTTCCGCCTTCACTTGCTAACAGGTTAGGCACTTACTAGTAAACTCTGCCACATCTTTCTTCATGCTAACCCAATAAAATTGCCTCTTTAAGTCATGATACATTTTTGTACCCCCTGGATGCACTGCTACTTGTGAATGATGAAATTCTTTCATAAATTCATTTTGAATAGATGAGGGTACATAGATTCTTCCTCGGTATTTGACCACTTTATCATCATCTATCGTCCATCTCGGTATATCCGCTAGTCCTTTTACTTTCTCCTGAACATTATTATCATTTTTATCGGATTTCTGGACTTCAATTATCCTGCTAATTAATGCTGACTAAATGACATGAGTCTACAGTATCACCGTTCTTCCTCCTCCTTAAGTTCCAGAACAAATTCATTCAAAATTTCCATCATTTCATTTTTTTTAACTGCCACACTGGCTATAATACTCCTAATTTTTCTACTCAGAGCAACTGCATTAGCCTTACTTGGAAGGTAATGTAACTTAAAATCATAATCCCCTATGTACTCCATCCATCTTCGTTACCTCAGATTCAAGTCTCTCTAGGTAAAAATGTATTTTAAACTCTTATGATCCAAAAATATTTCAAATCTCTTACCATATAAGATTTGCCCCCAACTCTTTAAATCAGAGATTACTACTACTAGTTCCAAATCATACACAGGATAATTTTTCTCATAATTCTTCAATTGCTTAGAATCATAAGCTACCACTCTTCCATTTTATATAAGAACACACCTAAGTCCTTCCCGTAATGCATTGTAATATACCGAGTAACTGGCTCTCCTCTCTAGAATGACTAATATTGGTGTAGTAGTTAGCCTCCTCTTTATCTTTTGAAATGATCTTTCACATATTTCGTTCTACTCGAATTTAATTCCTTTCCAGGTTAATCTAGTCAATGGGGTTGCCAACCTCGAAAAGTCTAAGATAAACTTCCTAACCTCGAAAAGTCTAAGATAAACTTCCTGTAATATCCTGCCAACCCAAGGAAAATACGAATCCAAAATACGATTTTTGGTTATGACTACTCCATAATAGTCTTAACCTGGATGGATCTACTCTACCCCTTCATTAGATACAACATGCCCCAGAAATTTAACTTTCTTAAATCAAAATTCACATTTACTCAATTTAGCATACAACTGATGCTTTTTTAACCTCTGTAACACCAGTCTTAAATGTTGTTCATGTTCCTCTGCTAATTTGGAATACACTAAAATATCATCTATGAACACCACCATAAACTTGTCTAATTAATCTCTAAAAAACTCAATTCATCAAATCCATAAATACCATCAGTGTATTTGTCAAGCCAAATGGCATAACCAAAAACTCGTAATGGCCATACTAAGTCCTAGATGCCGTCTCTGGAATGTCTTCTTCTCTTATCCTCAACTGGTGATACCCTGATTGTAGATCAATCTTTGAAAACACTAACGACCCATTCAATTGATCAAATAAGTCATTGATTCTTGGCAGTAGGTATTTATTTTTGATGGTCACCTTGTTCAATTTCTTGTAATCAATACACATTTTCATGTTCCATCTTTCTTTTCTGCAAATAATGCTGGCTCATCCCAAGGTGAAGTACTCGGTCTAATAAATCTCTTAGCTAATAACCCCTCAATTTGCTTTCTCAATTCTGCTAACTCTATTGGTGCCAACCTTAAGGAGTAATGGAAATAGGTTCCGTGCCTGGAGCCAGATCTATACAAAACTCAACTTCCCGTTTAAGAACCTTGATATCTCTTTTGGAAATACTTTAGGAAATTCACTCACAACCTCAGATAACTCAATTTTCTATTCTTCGCACTCTTTTTCCAAAACCATACATGTAAACAAATTACACAATTTGATTTTCGCATATCATCCAAAAGTGGCAAATCTCGTAACTCACACCGGTGTACAAGAAAATGAATCTGGTCTCCTTTTAGGATGAACAATGTTACTTTACGATTATGATAGTCGATCATAACTTAATAGGATATATGCCAATCCATCCCAAGTATGACATCAGATCCTCTCATCTTCAATATAATTAGATCAAATGTTGAGATCAATTCTCGCCTATCATAAACATCCTCTACCCTTAATTCATACTCTTTATGTACCTGAGTCAAGAAAGAAAATCCTACTATTAGTAACACAAGAATATTTTCAAAGGGCTAACATTTATTCCCAAAATAAATATAAATGAGGTAGTAATAAATGAATGGAATGCTCCCGTGTTTAAGAGAATAGTAGCTCTGGATGAATAAATTTGAAAATACCTTGGGTTACCATAGGCTCAGTTGGTGCCTCCTGTTGGGCTACCGCAAACACTCTGCCCTATGCTGATGTGTTCTGGGGTCTGCTAACTCTTTGTTCTTGTGGATTTATCCTTTGCTGCTATGACGTTCTACTATGTACTGCTTCCTATAGAGTACCTTTTTATTGGTTCTGCTGCTGCACTAAATCAAAAATCGATGGACGGTTGCCCTAAAAAAGCCGCCCTGTTTATATCATTCTTTCCCTTGTACCTCTCTGAATCTATGGGTAAAACTTCTAAACATGACCCATCTATCTATACCTATAGCATACTCTATTTTCTCTCATCTTTCTACTATTTACCTGTCTTACTGATTCACCTTATCTTATGATCTTAGGACATTCAGTACTCTTATGACTCGATAGTTTACAATTGAAACATGTAACCTGCCTTAGGGAAGTTCATTCTGATCTCCTTAATTGTCTGCGTACTGTACTTACCTGGTATGACTACTGCATATGTGGAGCCAATGTATTACCGTTAAACCTCTTTCTACTTTCACTTTCCTGTTAGGTTTCTCCATTTTTACCATATTGATTTTCATGAATAATGTTGGTCTCGTTCAAGTCCCACTCTACAATCATTGCTCTATTAGTCAAAGTGTCATAATCTTCCAAACCCAGTATCACGATCTTATTTCTCAGAGTCAGTCTCAGCCCTTATTCAAATCTCCTATACTTCAAATAAGTAGTAGCAATCAAGTCAGGTGCTTATTTTGATAAATCTATAAATTTTCTCTCGTATTTTAATACCGTCATAGTTACCTGTATTAAACCAGTAAACTTCTCCTTCTTAGCGTCTCTCAAAAATTGAATGAAGAAGTGATCTCTAAATTTCTCCTCAAATCTTTCCTAAGTGAAACCCTCTACTCCTCCTATAACTCTCAAACTGGACCACAAAGCCGACACTCTTTCCACAAACTAAAATGTAGTCAAGGTAATACGAGTGATGGGTCTGTGATTTCCATTGCCACTAATATCTTTTCATATCTCTCCAGAAACTGTTCTACCACATCTGTGCTACCACATCCATGTCAGTCACTCCGTTATCCGTTGGAGGTTTCATTCTCTTAAATCTCTCTAGTGTTGTGGCACCTATCTACATTAGTGGTTGGCGACTAACTCGTGTCTCTCCTACTAATGCGGCCATAGTTGTCACTAACTGCTGTAATATTGCCCCAGCGTCAATAGGAACTGGTTATGAAATCTCAGGTGCCCAGACTATACTTGCTCATCATCTGGAATATCCTATTGTATACTAGGCTATATTTCTGCTACTGCATTATAATAGGTTTTTTGTCCTTACTGAACAGGTGTATCAATCTCATTTTCCTCCATTGGGGCATCTCCCTATTCCTTTCTTCTACCTTGGCCTCGACCATGCCCTCAACCTTGGCCTCTAATTCCAACTTCACGGGGTGGCTTTTTTATCTAAAAATATAATGAAGCATAAATACGGTAAGATTAAATCAACATCTGAGATCATAACATAACATAACATCATTTAAGATTAAAATAGCAGTTCGATACATTCATAAAATTACATCATAATAACACTATCTTCTATCATTTATGATTACATCAGAAGTTTTTACGTTACATTAGGCTCAAAGTCACATTACTTACTAGACTTGGAAAGAAATGCATAACATAATACTAGTTAGTAACCTTATAACCAATCCGCTTTCTACTAAGGGAATTGTTATGCCAAAATTTTCCCCTTTTATATATATTACCTTTCAACCTATACGATAAGGGCAAGAGCTATGAGTGTGTCTCCTCCTGCTACAATATGTGCAAGACCTGACACATTGCTTAGGATATTTGTAGCTTATGTGTCCCCATCCTATGACAGTTCCCACAAGTTTCTCACAGACGATCTTCTTTACTACCAAAACTTTCTCCTATCTCCTTTATGCTAGTGCTAACTCCCTGTGAACTGGTACTTTGATTGTTTGGGTTCAATTCTGTCACTGCATTTTAGGTCACGGTTGGATTTGCTGAAGGAACAAATAAAATCACAATCACATTCTATACCATTACCACCAGATATACGGATTGAGATTGGTAAAGAATTGGATAGGGTATCACATACTGGTATAGATAGGATGCTGGATAAGAAACTAGATACGACACCCGATAATAAGGTACTATTTACTGACCCATAGTTCTTACTATTGAGTTTATTCCAGTTACACTTCCTAACACATTTTGTGTTTGAGACTCAGCTAAATCCTCGGTTGCTACCTGAACAAAAATATCATCATCTAGCCACACAATGTCTTCCTCAAATGACTGGGGTTTGGTATTACTACACTTTCATTTTTCAAATTCCATAAAAAAATTTAAACAAAACCATTTAAATTCTAAGGTTAGATTTAATTAAATACTATTTAAACATGCAATATGAAATGTAAGACTCTCATATCCCTAGGTATTCTGACCAAGGTTCTGATACCAACTTATCACGTCTCAAATCTTGTGACTCGAGGAATGAGTGATAATGACATACATAATATGCATTAACAACATAATCCCTTAATCAGAGCAATACAATAACTCTGTGGTGAACCCAAGACATATAGTGAGATAAAGTCATTTAAGCGTAGACAATTGCCAGGCCATCATGTTTCAACACATCTCTACCAATATTACATCATATAGGCCTTTAGGCCATTACAACCTAATTGAAGTATTGTTTCTCTCAATTTAACAGTATTATAATCTCAAATAAAAATTTAACTTAAGTGAACCAAAATTTTGCAAAGTCCAGAATGGCTCATGCACATGCACTTCTAATCTTACTCAAGTGCCCGTGTAGTTATTTGGGTTTGTTCCTGCAACAAAATTAGTAGGGACGTGAGCACGGGTCCACTTTTACCTACGTAATTTCATAATAACATGTATAATGTACAAAACAATAACACTAACAATTTATTTTCTAATAATCTAGTAATTCTAACATATTTAAAACATGCTTTAATACCAAATAGCTTAATCATTATACATGCAATTATCAAGCATCAACATCATAACACTAATATAACATAAATCAAATGCTATAACCATTAATCTCATACATAACATTATCATGATACGACCCATAACTCATATCATCTTTTGTGGGTCCAGACCTAATGGAAATGATAAACCCAAATATTATGGCACCGTTTGATAATGTTTCTTTTTTCTATTTTTCTATTTTCGTTTTTAAAATTTTGAAAACTTGTAATAAAAACATATTTATTAAAATCTATTTTTGTTTTTTGTTTCCAAAAAAATGAAAATGACGATAGAAAAATGAAAACGGAAAAAATGTGTTTTCACTTTTGTCACACCCCGGATCCGAGGACCCGAGGAATGAGTGATAACATGCACATCATGAATAACCTGGTCACATATATCAGAGCAACACAACAGTCACGCAACAGACCCACAAAATGTCCCCTATTATAATACGGTTTAAACCTGTCACAATATCAACGCTACCAACAGTTGCGCAGAGGGTTCACTAATATAACATTTTTAAACCTGCTAAGCAACAAAAATCAAAACGACATAAGGGTATCACAGTCGGACCCATAAGGATAGAAACTCATTATGGAATTAAAATAAGTAAAGCAGATACCATTCCATGGTCATTATATTGGCCTTAAGGCCATTACATCTCCAAAATCATAATTACATTAGCGGGCCTTAAGGCCATTACATTTCCAAACTCAAAATTATAAACAGTAAGTTACAACTTTAACTTTACTGAAGTACATTAATAGAATACAACAACTAGTCAAGGTCTGAGAGCATGCCATGCATATTCCCTAGCAGTGCATTAAGACTCATCTAGTCTTCCTATGTGGGTCCTGCAAGAACATCTGTAGGGATGTGAGCACGGACGGCTTGTGCTCACGCTACCTCACAAATATATACATAATGCAACACTATATGTTTACAATGCAAGTTAAAGAACGTTTAAAGTAGCTAAGAAGAATCACTACAAGCAGGTAAAGAACTCAACCCCATAAAACACCAACATTGTACAATAACGCAAAATACACAATTAACAACTTTTCATATTCCATTACCACAATTTTGAGGGTTTAACAAGCCATTCATCCATCATAGACATTTTAATTCTCTTTCCATATTCTAACAAGTTTTCCATTTTACAACTTATTCACACAGTCATCGGCGATCGGGTACCTAATCCACTGTGCTTCAGGATCTCAACCTAAGGCAACGATAGGTGATACATCCATCGTTCTTTAGGATCGCAGTCTAGGGCGACGATATGCCATAATCCGTTAATCATGTTTGTGGGCTATTAACCCACTGGCATGAAAACCTAACCCGACGCCGATTCTGGGACTTTCAAGCCGAGGGTATCTCAAGACCCTTCCTATTTTCCGTACCCACTACCCCCGATCAAAATCAACCACGTTAACTGTTTCTTGTCCCTTAATTCCACACTTTGTTCATTTGATTATATCAAGGGCATACATCCACCTAGTAGGCTACAATTACAACATAAAGATACCAATTGAACTAACCACCTAACACCAAATTAACAACATAACTTCCAACCAAAATGTATCAATTTAAACATGAAAAATTCCAAATTTGGCTCCCCTTAAACATGCAGAAAATCCAGTCCACTATATATCCACTTTGTCCACTTTAAATAGTTCAAAACAATAGTAAACATACATGCATCAACTAGGCAACTTCCATACATAGTCAATAAAGTTTCTCAACGAAATTTAGGTTCCAAAAATGTGTTAAATTCCAGAAATTTCTAGCTTTCAAGCTAAGTTTTATTTTAAGTGTGTTTTAGGTTTTTAGCTCACCAAAGTTGCTAGAATTTCAAGCAAAGGTGCATCCCTCAGCATGGATTGAATTAGGTTGAAATTTAAGCTCTTTGACCACACCAAATTCTGTTTTAGTCCTAGAAATACAGCAGCCATGTATATTTATATTTAGCATGTTTCTTGGCCAATTTTAGGTCATACCGACAGAAGTCTTTCAAGGGTTCTTTTTTCTTATAATACCTTTGCAATTCTTCAAATTTCTACACTCATATAGCACACACATATATATAAAATGAAGTAGAAAGTTCCCTATCTCAATCTTTCAACCTCAAGTTGTGAGAAATTCCAATAGAGATGAGACTGATGTTCAAGCCTCGAATTTAAGGAATTCAAGTTCTTCTCTTCTAACTCTTCTTCCTTAATTCTCCAATTCTTTAAGAAAACCTTGAAAGGAAGCAAGGTTTTAATTCTACTTATCTTTTCTTCAAGAAATCAAATTCAAATTTCTTAGAAGATCAAGGCATGGAATAAACTTACCACCAAATCAAAGTTTCATTTCTTCTACTTCTCTTATTCTTTCTCATCTTCTTCTCTTCCCCTTACTCGATTCTTCTTTCCCCTTCTTCTTTAGCTCTAAGTCTTGCTCATGTTGTCTTCCTCTTGTGGCCAAATTGTCCCGATGTGAGTTGGCCGAATGGCTTCTCACACACATGTGCCTTGGCTCTAATTTCTTTATGTCACCAACTCTAAGTGACTTTCGGCCAAGGCATGACCTTTGTCCAAATTAATTTAATTCCCATGGTTCAATTTGGAAGAATTCTTTCCAATTTGGTCCACTCACAACCATTTCTCAAATGGTTTTAATCATATGTCAACTAATTCTCCCACAGTTGGTCCAAGTCCAACTAGTTCTTCAATGTTACTCCTTAGTTTTTCAAACTCCTCTAAAGCACCCGAATGCTCCTTTCAATTTGGTTTTCACCTTTTCATCACATGACTTCTTAAAGTCTCCATATATTGCCCACCTCATAAATTATCTTGACAATTGCTAATTAAGCTAACAAAGTAACCATTTTTCCTCCATATGGCCGAATGGTTCAAATGACTCCCGAGTGGAATTTTGTTTCTTCCATTCCATTGTGATCACATGCTCCAATTAGGAGCTTCCACATGGTGCTCTATACATGCAAACATATATATATACTTGGCTAATTAGTCTTTCAACTTAAATGAATGGGACCCACCAAAATTAAAGGGCTTGACTAATGAACCACCAAAAGTAAACAAAGACACAAAAGAAGACAAAAACAAAGACCATTCGGCGAAAACTTCCATGGATCGAATTAAACCTTATTTCATCCTCTCTTTGGTCGGCCAACTATGCCACATCACGCACTTTAACTTATATATATATATATAAATATATACATCAAATGGTCCAAATTGAGGTGGACTCGGTCAAAATTAGACCATTATTTACCTTGGTCAAAATTAAAACTCAATTTGGACTAAACTCACACACGTAGCCGGCCACTTCCTCCATCAATTCGGTTGGACTCTTTTCTCATTCAAGCTTGGTCACACTTGTGATACCCTCACCTTGTGTATGAATGGAAGTCATAAATTGAATTAACTTGGAGATGAGATTAGAGCTTGATGATGTATTAAAAGGTTAAGTTCCCTCAATTGTTCCAAGTGTTGGGGAGCTAACATGAATAGTCTTGTTTGGTTTGTGCATGGTCGTAGAAGATATTCTTGTGATGGTTTAATAAAGGGAGAGTATTTAAATTAAAGTGTGAAGAGGAGTTGGGAATGGGAGGAGAATCGGCCATGCCAAGGCTTAGCATCAATTTTGACCTAGCAAACTTAATGTGGACTAAGCAAAGTTGATTATTTGACTTGTTGACCATTTGACTCCATGTAAGCTTATTTATATATATAATAATGAAGGAAAGAAAGTAGAGGAAGTGAAGTGGCCGGCGTCTTCCAATGCCATAGGTTTTGTTCTTAAGGTAAGTCAAGAGCATTTAACATGTGGGACCCATGGCCTTAATGCTTGGAAGACTTTTGTTTCCTTGTATATGCATATGCCTTGGATGAATGTGTGGTTGAGGGGGCTTGGCCGGCCATCTTGTTTGAAGATATACATATATATACATATTTAGTTGGTGAAATTATTAAATAACATAGCTAAATATCTAAAAGAGAGAGAGAGAGACCATTGGAGGAAGAGAACCATTCGGCTATTAGAAGGTTTGAGAGAAAATTAGGAGAAAATTTGAAGAAGAAAGAAGAAAATGAAGAACAAGAAGAAAGGAGGAAGAAAATCAAGAATTGAAGTGGAGAAAGAAGTAAGAGGAAGGAGAAGATTTCAAGAGGAGCTTGAGTTTTTAAGTTGTGAAGATTAGAGCTACTTGGAGTCCTTGGAAGAGTCGGAGCTTGAAGTTGAGGTAGAGAACTTCTCATAATATAAATTTAAGTTCTTCTTCTTCTTCGCTTATAGTTTACTAGATGTGGTAGTTAGCAAATGAAACCATGAATCTTTGTTGGGAGAACCTTGGAATCAAAACTAGACCTAGAGATGTTGGTTTAGTGTGAATTGCATGGAAGTAAGTGATGGGAGGAGAGGAAAGAAAACTTTGAGAACTTAGGGTTAGAGTGACCTTAGAAGAGGGAAAAATGTTTGTAAAGTGGTAATTGGTGCATGAAAATGAGTAGAGGTAGAAGAGAGAGACAAAAACCTAAAGTTGGTCAAAACTCGGACAAGTTCTGTTCTCTGTGGGCGCCCGCCTGATGAAGGCTTAGGCGCCCAAGCACTGTTCACTGAGGTTGGGCGCCCGACCCCCATACTGTACCTCAACTTTGCTTTTTAACCTATTTTATGAATTGTTACACCACTCTTACCATGTTTAAGTATCATAAATGCACATCTCTCTCTTCATATCATGTATATGTCATTTCTTGATTATTGCATGTGATATGTGACTTGGTTTAATGCATGGGACTTAGGATGAGATACCAATGCTTATGGAAACACTTGAAGTATTTTGTTTTTGTTAAATAAATGATACTCAAGTTGAGATGAGAATGCTCATGGATGCGTTGATTATATGAAATCCTAATGGAATAACTTGTGTTGTTAAGTCACCAAATAAAATGTGTTATATGTGGACTCACATAATTTACAAACCTAATGGAAGATAAGAAAATGAAATGATTGGTTGTGTGTCGGGGATTGTGAGGTACGGAAAATAAGAATGGGGCAAGGTACCCTCGGGTTGAAATTCCCGGAACCTGTGCTGGGTTGATGTTTCATACCAGTAGGTTAGTAGCCTACAAAATGAGAGCAATGTATTAACTTAGGCATACTCACGGGCGTAGCGTTGCCCTGGGTTGCCATCCTAAAGAACGTCAGGGGCTGCGGCGTCGCCGAGAACAAGGACGCCGGAACGGTACCCAATCCCCGATGATGTCTGAATGATTAAAGTGTGATGTATACACAAAATGAACAAGATAATGGTCTAAATGATGATAATTGATAATGCACCACTTTGGTATGCAAACTGATTTATGAAACTTGCTTATACCTTGAATCATGAGATATATGCTATCATGTTATGAATGTTGAATTCTTGTTGGTGCATTGTATCATGATTACTATATGCATTCCTTTTATGTTATAGGGAGTACATCGTGGGCACACGCCGTCCGTGCTCACATCCCTACAGATGTCTATGCAGAACCCACACAGGACGATTAGGAAATGCTTAAAGGCAAGGGGAAGGGTGTCCACGCCATTACAGATTGGAGATATATTTTGCATATTGTATAGCCATTTTGAGGAGACATAGTAAAATGTATATAATTTCTCTTTTACTTTTGCTTTGTAATGGCCATAAGGCCAAGACATGAACAAACTATGAAATTTTAATATAATGAACTTATTATTCGTTTATATTGGTCAATGTGGGTTGGATGTGTGATTTAGATGGGAATGTATTTGTAGTTTATGAAACCGTTGCATGGTTGTATGGCAACGAGTATATGTTGCACAGGTATTTCTATTAAGTACCCATTTGAACATATTTAAGCCGTTATATAGTAGAGGAAGTTTTGTGGATCCGTTGCATGACCAATGTGCTTGCTCTGATATGATAACTGTGTTTACATGTTATGTATGATGTACACTCACTCCCTGGGTCTTCGGACCTGGGGCGTGACATGGTCGTTTATATCTTTTAGTGGGGTGTGACGTAGTGTGTCATTGCGATCAGTTGTCGAACTAGCTAGGTTGAAAAAGAGACTAACTCCAAGTTTACTATAATGATTTCATAAGTTTAGAAGATTAAAATTAAAAGAAAAAAAAATAACAATAAATAATCAAAATTTGGAAAGTTACACAATAGTCGATTTATTTTTTTAAAAAAAATAGTAATTTCTAGTTTCCACCTATATATTTACAGAAATTAATAATTAGGAATTTTGAAATACCACCATAATAATTAAGAAATTTAAAATATTACAATAACGATTAAAGAGCCAATTATATGGTGACTTCTATATTATTTTACTTATTAATGAAAAATCATAAAAATTTGATTAAAAGTTTAGAGTTCAAATAACACCTAACAGCTATAATAGTCCAAGTTTTAATTTTTGACACTAAAACTAATTTTATCTAACTTATTTTAACAAAAATATTTTTTTTTTGATAAATTGTCATGCACAAGTTTTTTAGAATAGTAATTTATTATCCATATTATACGAGTAATTTAGTTTCACTGCAAGTTTTTTGTTTTGTTTTTTTTTTTTTTTTTGCGTATAATTTCTTTTTTTTTTTTTCTCAAGTACTTATGAAAAGGTTAAAGTTCTGTTTGGGAAGCCTCAAATTTTGGCCATACTACTAGAGAATTGAGTTTTGGCGACGGGCAAAACACAAGCGGCCATTTCTGGCGGTCGCTAAATTCTTATTAGCGACTGCTAATAGCGGTCGCAAGTGTGTAGTCGCTAATGAAGTGCGGCTCACACTTTGGTGATGGAAAAATTTGCGCAACCGCTTTTAGCAGTCGCTAATATAGCATGCACGACCAATATTAGTAACCACTTATGGTGGTTGCTAATGCTCTGATTAAAAAATCGAGAGCTCCTCTTTTTCTTTCCCTCTTTTTGTCACGCCCCGAGTCCGGGGATCCAAGGAGTGAGTGTAAGACATTCATCACATGCAAACACGGTCTCAACTATCAGAGCAAACACAATGGTTACGTGTTGGACCCACAAAACAAAATTGCAATATAACGGCCTGAAAATGGACCAAATGGGGTACCTAATAAAGTCCCTGTGCAATTTATATACTCAATGCCATACAACTATGCAGTGGTCATATCATTCAATCAAATATTCATATATATATACCAAATCTCCAACTCACATTGTCCCATAAGAAGATAGAACCATTCCACTAGTTTCATTAATTGATACAAGCCTTGGCCTTATGGCCATTACAAACCAAATAAAAAAAAA
>JAVXUM010158397.1:0-13343 GCA_035590655.1 Pouteria glomerata
TCAAGTGACCAAGAGTGATTAAGATCAAAGACAAGTCAAGAGCAAGCCCCATAAGTTACAAAGCTTAAATATCATGTGAGAGTCCCAAGTGCTAATCATGAAAGCAAAAATCATCAAGCATGATGTACATGAGTACCCAAATGTTTCATTCATTCCTCGAAGGTTACAAGAGCATAAACAGAACTAGATTTTGACTTCAAATTCTCACAAGATATGTCACTCATAGAAAGAAATGCACTCAAATCATGGGTTCACACTTTCCTAATAGTACGAGAGGCTATTCTAGTTGCACACAACCCCACAAGCAAATGAGTTAGATGCATTAATGCTTAAACAGACAGCTCATAATTACGTTCCAATGAGTAAATGAGAGATCACACTACAACCTACACCACACCACTATATGCATCACACAAGAGTTGCTCAGTTAGAGTCCACCAGGTCTTTATTTTAGTTGTAACTTGGCCCAAGGTAATGGTTACCAATGAAAGATATGGAGTTTAAAGCACATATCTTGGGATAAAAATGATCAAGGGTGTACAAAGTCCCAAATTACCCAGTTTTTGTTCAACCCCAACAAAGATCCCAATAAGAAGCTTATTTTCACTAAATACTTCCCTTAAGACAAATAATGTACAAGTCCCACAATTTCAAAAGGAATGGCAATGTTTTTTTTTTTGGTTAATTTTTTTTTTAAAACTGTATATACATATGAATCCACACCCACATCCGTTCTTATTATTTTCACAAAAACTTACATGCTTACCCAAAATCGTCAATTAGGCATTTAAAGTACTTTCACATCCCAAGACATATGATAGTAAAGCATAAATGTTGCAAATGGGGTATAGGGAACATTATATGAGGTAAAACTCAAGAAAATTAAAAACTAAAGAAAAATAGCTTCAAGTTGGCTCCTAGGGCAATTTCATATCAAGAGTAGGATAAGAAGGCTCAAAAATCACAAAAAGGGCCTAGCATCATGTTCCAAGCTCGCAACAACTCATAAGTACCAACTGATAGTCATGCAAGTGTGTATGATGCATTCAATACATTGAAAACCAGAGTGAAGAACAAAAGAGCTGTGATTATGTGCAACTCCTCAAGAAAAAAAAATATAGGCTCAAAAGCTCACTATTAAGGGTATAAGTCTTCATCTAGTCCGAAAATTCTCAATTAACCGATGGTAAATAAAATTCACACCCAAGCACCTTCGCTCCACACCTTGATTACCAAAAGTGCACCAGAACATGACACACTCAGTTCAAGCTAAGCTTGCTATTGAACACAAACTCAACTCACTCATCACTTGCTTACTCTCTATCACTATTAACCAAACCATAATCCTAAACTAAAAAGAAATGAATTTTTTTTTTGAAGCTAACGATTGGTGATTGGTGATCATGCATGCGAACTCTACCGCCCAACCTGAAATAAACATTGTCCCCATTGGGAGAACCATGTACAAATGAGACCGTAGGGTGCAAAGTGAGCATGATGATGGTGATGCAAAAAAGAGAACACAGTGAGCTCTAAAATTTCCCCCCCTCGAACCTGAACAATAGCATATACCCAATGAAATATGAATAGAAAGAAATAGTTCACAAACACGAAAAGGGGAAATAATGAAGATATCACCTGCATGCATCATGTGAACCATCACACAACTGTAGAAAAGCAAAACAATCATAATACTCAAAACAAAACTAAGCAAAATAACAAGAATATGTATATAAAAAAGATATCAAAAGGAAGTAAGATTCCATCAAAAAACTATATCCCAACAGAGTCTCAAAACAGCATTCACAAACAAATGACTAGAGTTCTAAAAGAAAACTAAAGAAGCAATCCACGCAAAAGAATCAGTTTTACGTAGTACAGACGATACATAACAAAATGACCTAAACTAACACAAAAGCCTGAAAGACATCAAAGTCATAGACTAGATGGTGAGTCATCAGAGGGTGGATGAATGGGAGCTAAAGCACGGATGTCCTCAATAAGTGTCTCCAGTAAGTGGCTCTGAGACCTCTACTTAGTCTCTATCCTATTAAGTGAGCCACGGATGATGGGGATCTCTGTCTCAACATGCTGTAACCTAACATCTATATTATGCAAGAGATCAATCTAACGAACCGAAGGCCAATGAGGTGGCATGTGAGATGTGGAGGCTCCGTGCTCAGAAGAAGTACCAGCCTGTGTAGTGGTAGACTCGCGTAAACATAAGTGGGTTGAACTCGTAGCATTGGTGGTCTCAAAGATGATGCTAGTAGGAGTAACAGTCTTAGCCGCCGCCTTGACGACTACTCCGAAATGCTCAAGGAGACCGGTGATCAATTTACCAAAGGGCAGGACAGCCTAGCCTGTGAGGCTATCAGCTCTCTACAAAATCGTGTCAAATATCACTGAAGCCAGATCTATGGGAATCCCAGTACCAAAGGCATACCACAGCAAAGCACACCCATGGCTCACCACATTATCATATACCAGTGGGAAAATCTAACTACAGGAGAGAGATCATGAAGTACCCGATAAAAGTCGCTGAACTTCTTCTTGGGGAAGTATGGAAGAAAACCCCATGTCTTATATGTGTTCCCTAAGAGAGTAGAAGTAAGTACATCTCTAGAAGGACAAGTCTCCTCAGGAAAGGGGTATCCAGTGTCATCCATGCTCTCAAGATCAAGAAATGTGGCAATGGTGGATGGTTTGATACGAATTTTTTTTCCCCTTGATTTAACCAAAATTTGCCTCTCTCCTTCAACTGGCACATGGACCTTAATGTTGGCGTAGAATTCCTGAACTAGCACAGGATCTGCTGAAGTTCTAAAAGTTATAGTAGTGGTCTAGCCTTTCACTGTCAACATATCCTGAAGTTGTGGAAAATGGGATAACCGAATCCCTCTCTCGCAAAGCACTGTCTAGTAGCTCCAATAATTCTGAAATTCCAATTGCCCCTTGCTATTTCTAAACCTTTCATGATCAAAGTTCACGTCATCTCTATCATCCTTATCAAAGTCATTAGAACTAAAATTCTCATGCTCACAACTTTCTCTTCAGATGAGGAAGATGGGGTAGGATTTCTGTTATGCCTTTTCTTGGAATGCACAGCTCGAGAAGAGCTTGCTACATCTTCATTCCTAACTTTCTTGCCTTTGGCATCTCCCAAGTCCCAAGTAATCAATCAAATAACACTCACCCTCCAAATTTCTCACCCACAAAGTCTTTTCTCCTAGTGTCCAATTCAACATTTCACTAACAAAGAAGTGTGCCCACTCAAGTTTTCTCAAATTCCACCAAATTCTTCTCTTTGACAATTAAACAAACACTTGGTGTTCACTATTCTTCCTTCTACTTTCATGCACAAAATTCACACTCTCACCAAGTCAAATAAGCTCCCATTCACTTCCTAAAGTGTGTTAATGCATCAAAGAATTTTCAGCTCAACTCAAATTTTTACCCCCAAGCATGCATTGGGTGGGGCATTTTGTCAAACACCTTGTGTGCAACTTTTGGGAACATTATAGACCACAACATTGCAATCACTCTCAACTCCACCAAATCATAAAATTCAGCAAAGAATGAAGATAAGAATAATAAGCTCCAAAGCTCACCAATAAAGGGGCATAAGTCTTTACCTAGTCCAAAGATGCTCAATTGACCAATGTTTCACAAAGTTCACTATTAAGCACATAAGTTCTCCCATGATAGCCAAAAATGCACTTGATTATGACACATTTAACTTAAACTAAGTTCCTTTATCAAAGCTTGAACAAGATTTATTCATCACTCTTTCACTCAAATTCACCATCAACCAACCATAAGAATTTTTATTTTTATCTTTTTTTTTCATGATGACTGGTGAATATCTATCGTCATGCGAACTCTACCCCCCAACCTAAAGGAAACATTGTCCTCAATGTGAGAACCATTTGCAAGGGGTCCGTAAGGTGCAAAGTGAGCATGATGATGGGGATACAAAAATGGTAACAATGCAATTTTCCAAGCATCCCCCAAACTGAACTTTTTCATATACCCCATGTGATATAAAAAGAAAATATGGAGACAGAAAGGTAATCTCAAAAGTACAACCGAAGGGTAATCAAGATATCACCTGCAATCACCATGTGCACCATCACAACAAATTGTACCAAAGAGTGAACAAGGATAATGCAAAAGAAAAGGTAAGGAAAATAACAAAATATGTACAAGAAAAAAAGATCAAAATTAATGGAAAAATAAAAATCCATTAGAAAGCCTAAATCCAACAAGATTCTAAAACATAGTCCAAGTACAAACAACTGTAGTCCAAAATGAAAAACACACATCACAGCATGATTAGTTTTAGGAAATACAGATAAGACTCAACTCAATGACCTAAACTGACTAAAGTGCCTCGAAAGCATCAAAATCCATAACTAGAAGGTGGGTCGTTAGAAGGAGGATGAGTGGGGGCCAACGCACTAATGTCATCTATGATGGTCTCCAGTAACTAGTGTTGGGATGCCTGCTCAGTCTCAATCCAAGTCAAAGAACCTCGTATGATGGGAATCTCTACCTCAACATACTGCAATCTAACATCCACACTATACAGGAGATCACCTTGGTTAATAGTGCAAGGTGGACGTGGGGGTGGCATGGTGGACATAGAAGATCCTGGCTCAGAAAAAGTACCAGTCTATGTAGTAGTGGTGGTAGATTCACAGAAGTGCAACTAAGCTGATCTTCGGGCCCTCGTGGACTTAGAAATGATACCTGAAGGAGAAACGGTCTTAGCCGTCACCTCAACGACTACTCCAAACTACTCTAGCATGTCGGTGATTAATCCACTAAAGGGTAAAACGGACCGGCTGTTTATGTTATCAGCTCTCTACACTATCGTGTTGAATATTACTGTCGCCAGATCAATGGGAATCCCGGTACCAATAGCATAAAGCAATAAAGTACGCCCGTGGTTCACTATATAATCATGTACTATAGGAAATATCTGACTACAAGACAGTTCATGAAACACCCAATAGAAAGAGTTAAGCTTATTTTTGGGAAACTGTGGAACAAAACCCCAAGTCCTGTGAGTGTTTCCCGAAATAGTAGCAGCAAAAGTGTCTCTAGAAAGACAAGTCTCCTCAGGGAAGGGATATCCAGTGTCATCAACTCACTCTAGATCTAAAAATACAGCAATGGTGGATGGTTTAACACGAAGGCATTTCCCCTTAGATTTAACCAGAATTTGCCGTTCTCTTTCCACCGGCATATGAACCTTAACATTGGTATAGAATTCTTTTACAAGCATAAGGTCCGCCGAGGCTCTAAAAGTTATAGCTGTGGTCCAACCTCTCTCAGCGATAATGTCTCTAAGATGGGGGAAAATGGGATAACTGAATTCCTATCTCGCAAAGGACTGGCCGGTAGCTCCAATAATTCTGAAATTCCTATTGCTTCTTTGTATTTCTAAACCGTTCATTATCAAACTCCATTTTAATACCCTCGTCGTCATCAAAATCATTGGAACTAGAATTCTCGGGTGAGCTAGAAAGTACCTCATCGGAGAAAGAAGCACCACCCTCTTCAATTATTTCAATGTTTTCTTCCTCAGAGGAAGAAGAGGGTGTAGGCAATCAATCATGCTATTTCTTTGAGCGCATGGCTCGAGAAGGTCCAACTATATCCTCGCTCCGTGTATTCTTTGTTCTAAGCATTTCATCCTCAATTCAATTTAGAAAGTTCAATTTCTAACTCCCAAATTCAATCCCTCACTAGCAATGAGCACACACTAAACTATTCTTCCCCAGTGTTCACCAATCTTCCCTCTTTCATGCACACAATTCATCTACTTCACCTCAACTTTCATGCACACAATTCATTCTCCCACAAGCTCATATATCATCTCATTCCCTTCCTAATTCATGTTCTTCAAGCAAATAACTTTCAGCTCAAAAAAAATTTCAATTCTCAATCTTCAATTCGGTTTAGGCATTTTATCAAACACCTTGTGTGCAACTTCATTTTCCATCATTCTCCAACCATTCCATTTACTCCCAACTCCACAAAATCACACATTTAGCAATCAATAAAGATAGATGAAGTATCTTTTTCCAAGAAATTGCAACTCGAATCAAGAGCAAACTGAGTTTTCTTCACTTACCTTCTATGTCCGAAACCTAACTCTCCCATGGTGCATGTGCACATAACCAAATGAAAGATGACCATTTAAGCTTGTTTGGGGTCCTTTATTCGAAACGAATCTTAAACTAGCAAGAGAGAAGAAGAAGATCAAGTGGGTTCATGTTTAAGGATGCCCTAGAGTGTCGGCTAAATATGAAATGAGCTGTGCATATCAATCTGCCATGGGTTCCTTTTACACTTTAATATCACTTATTCAGATCATGTGACAACTTAAGGGTGGCATCTGACATCTCTGGGGCCCCCAAAACTAGGTGGGGCGCCTCACATGTTGGTCTAGCATAACTGGGGCGCCATAGAATGCGTGGGGCGCCCCACATGTTCTGTCATGTTTAATTTTTGCTTCGAAGTTTTGAACAATTTGATCCTATGATTTCCATGGCTTAGCACATTCCCTCTTCATTATGTGAGACTTAAAAAAAAAAAAATCAACAACATAAGCAAAATAAATCTAAAACAATAAATCAACAACTAATCAAAAAGTAAGAAAACTAATTAAACAAGTCAAAAGAAATTCAACTATTCATACTATTTACAATTCTTGGAGTTCATGTCTTTCATTCAAAAGGAGGTGGGTCCATGAGCACCCATGTCTCAATCTTGGCCAAAAAATTTTCCATGTATGGCTTAAGGTGATGGCCATTTACTTTGAATGTGGTGTTGTTGCGTGGATTGTGCACCTCGCACACACCATGCTCAGAAACTTTGGTGACAACTAATGGACCGGACCACCTAGACCTAAGCTTCCCCAGAAAGAGATGCAACGTTGAGTTATACAACAAGGCTTTTTGGCCTACATGGAAGAATTTCCTAACAATGTGCTTATCATGTAACTCCTTCATTTTTACCTTGGCAATTTTTGCATTCTCAAAAGCATCGTTCCTTAACTCTTTAAGCTCATTCAATTGGAGCTTCCTAAAAATGCCGGCATCATCTAGACTCTCATTGAATTGCCAGATTGCCCAATAGGCTCTATGTTCTATCTCTACGGGTAGGTGGCAATCCTTGCCGTAGACAAGTCAGTAAGGAGACATACCTAAAATGGTTTTGTATGCTGTCTAGTACACCCACAATGCATCAACTAGCCTCAAAGACCAATCTTTATATGTAGGATTGACAGTCTTCTCAAGAATTCTCTTTATCTTCCTATTTTCCAACTCGACTTGCCCACTATTTTGTGGGTGATAGGACGTCCCCACTTTGTGAGTCACACCATAGTTATGTAATAGGATTCCCACGGGCCTATTGCAAAATGTTTTCCCTCATCACTTATGATAGCCTTCGGCATCCCAAAACGTAAGAAAATGTGTTCTTTCAAAAACTTGACCACCACACGATAGTCATTGGTGTGAGTGGCAATGGCTTCTACCCATTTGCACACATAGTCTATGCCCACCAAAATGTACTCATAGCCAAAAGATAAAGGAAATGGGCCCATGAAGTCAATCCCCAACAATCGAAGATTTCTAAAATTATCACGCGATTTTTTGGTATTTTATTACGTTTGGAAAGAGCTCCTAATCTTTGGCATCGGTCACACCTCAAATAAAGGTTATGCACATCCTTAAACATGAAAGGCCAATAGAAACCGCTTTGAAGAATCTTAGCAGTGGTTTTCTTTGAAGAGAAGTGGCCTCCACAAGCTAAAGTATAGCAAAACTCAATCATACTCAGGATCTTATGGTCAGGGATGCATCGCCTCACAATTTGATCTGGGTAATACTTATAAAGCTAAGGCTCATCCCAAAAGAAGCTGCGCACATTGCGCAATAACTTACTCCTATCCATCTTGGTCCAATGTGGATGCATATGGACGGTCACTAGAAAATTTGCAAAGTCTACATACTAAGGTGACTGAGTTTGAGCAATGGTGTTTACATTCATGATATGCTCATTGAGAAATTGCTCATTGATTGGTAGGTCACTAGAGGTGGACACATGTAATGGTAATCTAGACAAGTGGTCGGCTACTACATTTTCTACTCCCTTCTTATCTTTGATCTCGAAGTCATACTCCTGTAGGAGTAGTAGCCATCTAATCAAGCGAGGTTTGGCCTCTTTCTTAGAAAGAAGGTATTTCAAGGCTGCATGGTCCGTGAACATTGTGACATGTGATCCTACCAAGTAAGACCTAAACTTGTCTAAGGCAAAGACTACCGCTAGAAGCTCTTTCTCAGTTGTGGTGTAATTCAATTGAGCTTCATTCAGAGTCTTATTAGCGTAGTATGTGACAAATGGTTTTCCCTCTTTCCTTTTCCCCAAAACTACCCCCACCACTAAATCACTAGCATCACACATGCATTCGAATGGTAGAGACCAATCTGGACTTTAGACAATTTGTACGGTAGTAAGCAAATGTTTAAGTCGGTCAAATGTCTCTTGGCATGTGTTTGTCCACTTAAAAGGAGTATTGTCGGACAACAATGAGGATAAGGGATGGGCAATAGAACTGAAGGACTGGATGAATCGCCGATAAAAACTGGCATGGACAAGAAACGATCTAATGTCCTTCACACATTGGGAAGTGGTAAATTTGGATTAAATCCACTTTCACCTTGTCAACCTCAATCCCACGATGTGACACTATATACCCTAAGACAATGCCCTATTGTACCATGAAATGGCACTTCTCCCAATTTAACACCAAATTGCTCTCCTCACAACGAACTAAAACTTGCTCCAAGTTATTTAAGCACTTATCAAAACTTTCTCCATAGACGGAGAAGTCATCCATAAACACCTCCAAAAAGTTCTCAATCATATCACTGAAAATGCTCACTACACACCGTTGAAAAGTCACAGGTGCATTGCATAACCCGAATGGCATGCGTCTATACGCAAAGGTGCTAAAAGGACATGTGAATGTGGTTTTTTCTTGGTCCTCTAGTGCTATCTCAACCTGGTTATATCCTGAATACCTATCGAGAAAGCAATAGAAGGATTTTCCTGCTACTCTTTCAAGCACTTGATCTAAAAAAGGAAGGGAAAAGTGGTCCTTTCGGGTCACTACATTCAGTCGCCTATAATCAATGCACATGCACCACCCAGTTTGGGTGCGTTGTGGCACTAACTTTCTTTTATCATTCTCCACTATAGTGACACCTGACTTTTTTGGAACCACTTGAGTGGGACTTACCTACTTGGAATCAGAAATGGGATAAATGATACCCGCATCAAGCAATTTTAAAACTTCCCATTTTACAATCTCTTTCATGTTGGGATTCAGACGGCGTTGCATTTGCCTCACAGGCTTGGCATCCTCTTCGAGGTATATATGATGAGAACATACCAAAGGGCCAATACCTCAAAGGTCTGCCACAGTCCGTCCTAGGGCCTAACGGTGAACTCTCAAAATCTCCAGAAGTCTTTCCTCCTGACTTTGCTCTAACTGTGAAGACATAACCACGGGGAATGTTTCACCCTCTTCTAGGAATGCATACTTAAGTTCACTCGGCAAAGGTTTCCTAGGAAGACAAGGAGGACACTCTACAGATGGCTTAGGTTTAATCACAGATGGCTCCAAAGTTCCCAAACCAACAATAGTCATGACTTGCTCCTCAGCACTCACAAACTCCTCACTATTCACAAATTTTTCTCTATCAAGAGCCTCACTCTCCTCACTTCTCACCAATGCTCTCTTTAAGGGGTTCTCAAAGAAGGCTCTCTCAAAATACTTCTCACTTAGTGTTTGAATCAAGTCCACATCCTTAATATCCTCAAATTCTCCTATTTGCTTTCTTACCTGAAAGATGTTCATTTCCATGGTCATATTACCGAAAGAGATTTTCATAACTTCATTCCTACAATTGATGACATCATTAGATGTAGCTAGGAAAGGTCTACCAAGTATGACTGGAACGAATTGGGTAGAACTTGAAATGGGTTGGGTGTCGAAACGGTCAGCTAATTGCACCTTGAACCAACACATCCTCCACTATACCCCTTGGCATTTTGACCGAACGGTCAACCAATTGCAATGTCACTCGAGTAGGTCTTAGCTCACCTAAGCCTAATTTTTGATAAATAGTGTAAGGCAATAGGTTGATACTAGCACCTAGGTTAAGAAGAGCTTTATCTACAATGTGGTCCCCTATGACACATGAGATGGTTAGACACCTGGGATCCTTATATTTAGGAGGTGTTTCCCTTTAGATTATGGCACTTACCTGTTCAATCAAGAAAGCCTTTTCCTTAATATTAGGCTTTCGTTTCACAATGCACATATCCTTGAGGAATTTGGCATATGAGGGATTTTGTTTGATAGCTTCGAGCAAGGGAATGTTGATTCTTACTTGTTTAAAAGTCTCATAGATTTCAGAATTCAACAACTCATTCTTGCCTTTAGCTAATCGTTGTGAGAAGGGTGGCTTAGGTATATGTTCTACTAGTCGATCCAATTGCTTACCCGAAGTCCCTTCATTTGGTCTCTCATCTCTCTTATTCTCTTTTTCCTTATTTTTCTTTTCATTTTTTGTCCATTTCTCCCTCTATCTCAACTTCTTTCCTTTCCAAATCCGCCTCACCTTTCTTTCCTATCTCTCCACCACATTGTGACTATAACTTATCATCAGATGCATCCACCCTAGGTTCAATGGGCTTTTGAATGATTTTACCACTCCTTAGAATGGTGACAGCTTGAACTTGCTCATGTGAGGTGGTACCCGAGTTCGATGACTCAGCTATGTTCACTTGGCCTTTTGGGTTGGGAAACGTTTGTGTAGGGAATTTGCCACTTTGGGTGGTACTCATGGCCTGTGTCAACTTGGTGACTTGACCCTTAATGTCATCTAAAGCCCTAGTCACTTGATTATTGATGTTCAACTGCTGTTGGATAAATTGATTAAGAGTGTCCTCAAAAGGCCTCTTCTAAGCAGGTTGGTATGCAACAGGGTTGGGTTGTTGAAATTGTGGTGGTGGCAAAGGAGATGGTTGAAAAGGTTGGCCTTGGCTGTCATTTCTCCATGAAAATCCAGGTGGGTTTCTCCACCCTTAAGGTTGAGCATTGAAAGGTTGGTTTGCCCCTTGATAGGGAACATTCCCTCCTTATCCCCTATTCTGAAATGGATGGTTCTGGGGTTGGGGATTGTTGACATAAGCTTGACCATAGGCAATCTTCCTAATCAAAGGTAGCTCAGGACACGAATTAGCGTCATACCCAAATTGGTCACATGCAATGCAGATCACATTTACCTTAACAACTTTCTCTTTATTTTTGAGCTCAAGAGAATCTAGCTTATGTTGCAAGGCAGCTAACCTGGCCCGTAAATCATCACTCTCACTCAAAGCTAATTGGCCACTCGGTACGGGGTGCCTACGTTCAGAAGAAGATGGTGGTCCAATTTGCCAATCATTCGAGTCATCAGCCACCATGTCAAAGAAATCCATGGCATCCTCCGTAGTCTTATCAAATAGGGTTCCATTACACATGGTAGAGACAAGTTGTTTAAGACTGGGAGTTAAGGACTTATGAAAAATACTTACCAATCTCCACGGTTCAAAACCGTGATGAAGACAGGCCATTGGGAGGTCTTCGAATCTTTCCCAAGCTCGATAGAAATTTTCATTAGGCTTACATGAAAAAGTTGTGATATGTCGCCTAAAATGCTGAGTCTTTTGAGTGGAGAAACACTTATTCAAAAATTCAGTCTGTATTTCTCGCCAAGTTCTAGTGGAATAAGGGCGAAGGGAATTAAGCCAAAATTTGGCCTTGTCCTTAAGTGAGAATGGGAAGAGTTGGAGTCAGACAACATCCTCATTGGCATTTTGGTCTACACTTGTGTTAGTCACTTCCTCAAACTCCCTTAGGCGGTTGTAAGGGTTCTTCATGCCATGAAAGGTAGGTAGGAGTTGGATAGTGTCTGGCCTTACAGTGAAATTTTCCCTATTCAAAGGCAAGATCATGCATGAATGTGTGGTTTGCCTAACAGGGTTAAAGTGGTCTCTAAGCCTCTTAAGAGCTGGGGGTCCATCATCCCCATGAACACTTTCATCCCTATCAGCTATTGTGTCAGACGTATGTGAACTAGTGAGTGAAACTGAGGATAATATATCTAAGGGGTCAGGAATGTAAAGAAGATTTTCGTGGTCCAAATCAGCTATAGTTACTCTACCCGACCTCAAAATAATGCAACAAACGTAAAACTACCCAATTCCTAAAAAATTCTATACAAAAGTAGAAAACAAAAATAAAAAATGAAAAGAAAACTTTACAAAAAGAAAATGTGACAATGTCACCTGGAAGTCCAAATGAGATTGTGTTGAAGGTGGAAGCCAGCACGTCGCGCCATGAGCTCTCTGATTCCGTCACTTCCAAACCATTGCTCCTTGGCAACGGTGCCAAAAACTTGACTCTCTCTCAATTTTGTGGAGGTTACTCTCAAGTGCAAGAGGTCAGTTATAGTCAGGGCAAGGTGAGTCCCTAGTCAATTCCTCAGGGGAGCTTACTTGATTCTAGATCAAGAGTTTGGTCTTTTCCTCTTTGAAACTCGTTTTTAGGAAAATACTTTCCAATGTTTAAATCAGGAACACAATTCATTTTTATGTTATTTGTTCTATTTTCAAATGAAGTAAAATAAATCAATATGCAAAAATTTGAATGATACTTTAAAAATGAGTTAAAAACCTTGACTTTTCACCAATCCAGTGGTGATGTGGCATAGAACTACTTGAATTCATATGCGTACTTCGGAATTCATGTTAGCCAAGTATGTGTTCAAACAATTTAAGTTTAAGCACACAAGGACAGTGAAACAAACAATCAGACTTGTCATCCAAAAGTTGATTATGTCACAAGTGGCTTCATTTCTAAAGTACTTGGTTAGGGTTTTATCTTAGGAAATGAATTCCACTTTTACCAGGACATTGAATCGGAGTGAATATTCTTAAAAATTCCTTCTGAAAACATTCAACACCAATTTTATCACAAGCAAAAGTTTTTGAATGGATTAACCAACTATTATGAAAATTCCAAAGTGTTACTTGAAAATCATATTCGTACGAGTTCAAAGTTCTATAGCCAATTGATTACGCTTGAAAAGTGTAATTACAAACCCAATAAATTAGTAGGTTTATGTTTATTTTATTTATAATCTTATGTTTTATTATTATTTTGAACTTATATGTTTGTTTCCTTCATTGTAGTGAAAACGACGGAATTTTGATGA
>JAVXUM010158428.1:0-13339 GCA_035590655.1 Pouteria glomerata
GGGATTTTCGACCCGAGGGTAACAATTCCCCATTCCTATTTCTCGTACCCAAAGTCCCCGGCAAACAACCAATCATTTCGTTTTATTCTCTTTCCATTAGACTGTAAGTTACGTGATTCCAGGTCGTTTGAGCTTCATATTCACAATACATGCTATTCCATAAGCATTTTTATCTCAATGGCATTACCATTCGTGGAAATATAAACAATATGATTCAAAGGAACTCACTTCAACATTCTCATCTCAAACTCATTTGCTTTAAGCATTTCAATTCATATGTAATATAGCAACAACAAATCATTCGTTTACATAATAAAAAAAAAAAAGGAACCTGAATCACCGTCTGGACGCTTCCCTGCACCGTCCGGACTGCCGGGAGCACGGACCAAAAAATGCTTGGCCGTCCGGACGGTCCTCTGCCATCGTCCGGACGGCCGAGGGCTATTATTTTCGGCCGCCTCTATATCATCCGAATGCCTAAGGCCACCGTCCGGACGGTAGGTTTAAATCCACTAAACCTTCTAGATTTTCTAGTTTGAGTCCAAGGTTCCTAACCCCCATTTCCCTGAGGGTTATGCTTCACCCAAGCAACCCTCAACCTACCCTTCTTGTGAGCCCCATCCCCTAACTTCAAGGTCACCCTACATGCAATTAGGAAAGGAACACCCAAAAACACAACCAACATATACCCCTTCTACACACCACAACCAACACCACCACACAACCCCATCTTTCTTGTAAATTAAAGAAAAGAAAAAAAAGGAGTTTAACACAACTCCAAAAGAAGAAGACACTCCACATCTCACCACAAAACAATTGAAGAGAGGAGAAGAAAAACTGCATAGAAAGGATGAGAAGCTCCCTACCTCAATTTCAAGCTTTAACCTCTTCAATCACTTCTTCAAGACTTCAAGATGGTTCTCCCTTCTCCAAGATGGCTTTAAGAGCAAAAGAATACCAAGACCTTAGCCTCTTCTTCCTCCTCTAACTTCTCTCATTCACTCTCTTCTTGCAATTCTTCTTCCTTTCTTCCTTCCTCTCAATTTCCTCCTCAAGCTTTTCTCTCAAAACTCTAATGGCCGGATAGCTCAAAATGGTCTTCCTCTTTCTCTTTTACACTTAAAAAATGATATTTTAACACTCATATATACATACATATGTCATAAGCAAGCAAGGTGGCCGGCCAAAACACCCCAACCACACAATTTCACCATATATATACACACATGTACATATATATGCAATTTGGTCTTCATGCATTAAACATTGAGGTCCCACCACTTTAAATGCCAAATTTGACTTCTTAATTAGCAAACAAACAAAAGACAAGGCAATGGGAAGGCTCACCCGGCCATGCTTCCTTCTCCCAACCATTCCTTATTATTATATAAATATATGTTAGCTTAGGTGGAGTCAAAGGGGTCAAGCCTTATTCTTATTGGCCAATCTTAGTCTAAATTGATTTATTTAATCAAAATTAACATCAAACTCTCACCATGGCCGGCTACCCCTTTTTATTCATTTTCTTTTTCATTTCCTCACATTTTTGTTCATTTAAGAAACCATGCACAAGCCAGGTTACCCATACAAAACTCCAACACCTAAAACAAAACACCACCACATGGCATAACCTTTAATCATAGTAACACATCTCCTTTCTCCTTAAGGTTTCGTTTATACCGACGGTGAGGGTATTACAAGAGGAGGTCCAACTCCAAGTCTAATTACAACTTCAGGCTAATACTGCTCCAGAAAGATAAAATAAAATTCGATAATTTGGACTTAACCTCAAATCCAAATATTTAAATGACCTAAACTCTCAATAATTGGCAAAAAATAAATATCGGTTATTACAAATGTATTGATTATTGTTTTTATTCTATTATATTTTTTTAATCTATTCAAATAAAAACATGTGCTTGGAATTTTATTCGTTCATTCCTTTATTTTTTTCTCTTTTCTTTTTCCCTTCCTTTTTCTTTTCCTTAACAAGTGCTGGATCTAATCACACCATTAAAGGGATAATTTTTCTTTCCTTTTCTTTCTCTTTGACAAATACTTGATTTAAACACCTTTTTTTTTGGCTAAGTATTTAAACACACTCTCGAGGAGAATTGTTCAAATTTAACATTTTTAAAGTTTAAATGAAAATTCCATAGTGATTTAAGTAGTTTAATTTGATCAATTTGAAATCACTACAAAAAAAATATTTTCTTAAAATTTTTCATAGTAGCGTTTTCACCATTTTAGGAACTAAATTGGCAGTACTTTAGTAATAATTATTAGAAAATATTCACATAGGGTGCGTTTGAAGTGAGGATTTAGTGATGGAAATAAAATAGAATGGAAAGGGTTAGGGAAACGACAAAGGAAATATAAAATCCCAAATATATATCCTTATCTAAATAGATTAAAAAATAGAACAAAATAAAATGTATTTACTAGTATATTATTAATTTTAATTTTCTAAATTCTATACATTTTCCCTTTCATTGCCACAATCCAAATAAGATAAGGGGGTTTTCAGTCCTTATTTCTTTACTTTTAATTTGACAAACCCTTGATCCAAACACGATAGAACTATTTAATAAATTAAATCACTTATATATATTCTAATATAATTTTAATTAAAATTCTTAATTATCCAAACGAAACCTAATTATTGATCCTTTATATTCCAGATGAAAATTTAACTTTAATTATTGATCATATTGTAGATGATCGCGTATCATTTTAGGGGTATGTTTGGAAAAAAAATTAAAACCTAATTTTTTGGGTTTTTAACTACAAATCAACAAATATATCCTACTAAAATATTACAACTGTACTCTCCTTGGTACCTTTAATTTTTGTGCTTAAAAAAAGAATAAAATTGGCTTTTTAAACCTCAGTTTATGCAAAAATCAAAACTTGTTTTTCCCAAACACACCCTAAGACTACATTCACTAACACCTGTGGATACACTAAACATCTGCACCTTCCCTGCTCTCTTAGCCCTCAAGGAAGAATAACAGGTTATTGATTTCTTTTGCTTTTTTTTTTTTTCCTATTTATTCGCTCTGGATGAATGCATGATATATTCTTAAGAGTAGTTATTTGATATAAATTATAATGGTTCAATTACTGGGCTTACGCCTTATTCATGTAGAAGGCTTGCAAGCTAGTGATCAGACAAAGCAGGCTAACGGGGCCTTTTCACTGCGTTGATGCTGATTTTTTGATGGTACCCGATTTGTCAACCCAAAAGATGACCTGGGAGTGAGAAAGCAAACCTGTTCAGCGGGGACACTGGTCTGGTGCTTCCCAAGGATCCTTCGACTCTCAAGTCAATAGGAGAATAATTTAGAAATCAGTTTGGCAGAATAACGGTAGGGTAAAGATTGCGTACCTGTCACAGCAAAATCTTCCCTTATTTATATTAGGCTTGAAGATAAGCATTAATCAGGGCAGTTCCCAAATTTTTGTGGCATTTCCCTTATCTGCTTAGTAAGTATCCATTTAAATTGTATTATTTTAGGGATATTCCCTTTGATAGAGTGATCCGTATTTCGTAATCATGGTGCGGATCACGGAGTGAATATTTTTGCAAAACGAACGGTTCTGAGATCAAGCTCAGAATTTCTAGTAACCTGAGCTCGAGCTCGGGTTTGTGCAACTAGGAGCTTGGATCAGGGAGTTGCGCTTGGAGCTCGAGGCAGCTGAGCCACCGTCGAGCCCAGAACTGCTTAGGGGAAATAATTCGAAGGGTATTTTCGTGATTTTACCCTAGCTTTGGAATTCTTCCCCATTAGATGCCCCCAGTTCTCAGCTCTGCAAGCAGTGTTGAGGACTCAAGTGGTTGAGCTAACCTCGAGTTGCATGCGTATTTAATGCTTCGCCGCTTTTTATCACCATATGCAGTTTTAGACTTCATTGATTGGAACACTGGCCATATTTCTATCAAAGGTTTGGACGGTCATTTGGGGACCTTTTAGTCCTGCTTCTGATGAATGCCATACATCTGAATCAGGCTTGCAGATGTAATTGATTAATTCATATGTAATGGTTAATCTTTTGTTTCTTCACGCGCCATCTTCTACTCTTTGCCTAACTCAATTCATCATGCCTGTTTGGAATTTCACAAGGCTATTTTCAAGTTCCCCTTGGTACGTTATTGTTTACTCTGTCTTCTATGCACCATTTCTTCTTTCGACATTTGTGATTTTTTCAAAGAGACCATTGTCTCTCCGATACACAAGAGTTCATATTAGATTATGACTTTCTTAAGTTTGTTGCTTTATTATTGATTTTCAAGTATAACTCCTCTAGATCTTGTGTCCCTAGTATCCCTAGTATCATGGCTTCTAGTCGGAGAATAATAATGTCTTCGGAGAGTGAAGAATCTTTAGTGGGTAATTCGGGGTCTGTTAATGTAGATGCCCCTGAGTCTGCACGTGATTTAGCAGAGCCCTCATCGTTGAGTTGGGACTTTGCTGACCTCGATTGCACTAGCATCCATTCTGTGATCGATAAACTCCAGCTGAAAAAGATAGTGAAGTCTTTTCAACTGCCCCAGAACTTAGCTTATCGATGGCTGGCACTAGACGACACTGACTATTCCCTAATTATGGTTGGTGTCATTACAGTCTATGAGACTACTCTTTTTAGCGGACTTAGGTTTCCTATAGCTCGTTTGGTCAGGGAGGTTTTGGCTAGGCTTGGCATCAATCTAGCCTAACTTTCTTCTAATGGATGGAAAATATTAGTGGGGTGTGCTGTAATCTGGAAGGCAGTCTCCAACGAACACCTCTGCAAACAAGTTTCTATATTGCTACAGATTGAGGCTGGCTATGGCTGGTATTATTTTGCTACCCGGTCAAAGAAACTCAACCTGGCCATTGGCTACCGCTTCTCCATTAAACATTGGAAAAGCCACTTTTTCTTTCTATACGGTAAGGGATGGGAGTTCTATCCATAGGAGACTGAGAAGGACAAGCAAATCCACTGGTCCCTATCCTGGCAGAGGGTAAGAGTGTTTCTCTTATTGTAGTCTAGTTGTCTTTTTCTTCTTCTTTTTCTTTTGCCCAACTTTTTGATCAGTCTCTTTCTCCCCTTTGCTCTTTCTTCCTTTTTCAGTTAGAGCTCATCCCTGAATTTTGAAAGAACAGCTTAAGCGCATTGAACTTGCGCGCGAATCCTCTCTTCATCACTATTCACTTTTGCTGACAGCTGTTCTGCCCTGGCCATCATTAGAGGCCCTTGTACTTGAATGTGAGAAGAGTGAGTCTTTATATTTATTTTATCATGTCTTATTGATATTGTTCTACTAAATTTCGTGCATGTGCCTTGTGCAGATTCTGATTTAGATGTCACCAATTTTTCTTCCTAAGAGGCAATGAAGTTTAACAAAGAGAAATTTAAGAGCTCGAGGAGGCAAGCACCCATTGGATTGGACTTGTGGCTTCGTAAGAAGCAGAAGTTGGCTGACACGAGCAACTTCAAAGAATGGAATCCTGAGGCTGACCCTCAAGATAGGCAACCGATCTCCACACTTATTACTGATGACCAAACTCCCTCAAGCCCCCAAGGGAGCTGATGCTGCCTCGGGGTTACTCTGCCTTCTTCCCCTACTCCCACTCCGCCAACAAGCAAAGAGGTCCCTACTAGCTCTTCATATGCTAGACCGGCAGCGAATATTCTTAATGATATGGGACTGGCTATGAAATGGATGGAAGGAATCCTTACTCCTACTGACCTCAAGCGGACGCAAGACATGCGCCATACTCAGCTCGCCAGAGGCCTAACCCATGATTTGGCTAATGTAACCCCTTGAATTCTCACCATTTTCACTTATACATCTTGTTTCATATTGCTTGCCTTTTCTTATTTTCCTTATGTTATCTTTTTAGGTTATACTTTTTGCCTCTGAGCTTGGAACGAGGTGCTTGAAGTGCGACCATGATCTTTCCAACGAGTTTACAAAGAACGAGCTTCTCAGTAAGAGAGTGGTTGAGCTGGAAACTAAACTGGAGTAGACCTGTGCTAAGGTCTGAATCTACGAGGATGATCTTAAGAGCCACTAAAGCTCGAGATAAGGCCCTTAGCCACGCTTAAGAGTTCTCTTCTTCTCTGGCTGTTAAGACTAAGCTCGCATCCAATAAGGCAAGGCAGTTGGAGGAGCTTAGAAGCCAAATTGAGGCCGAGAAGACCAAAACCATAGAGGGGTTCAAAGAAGGAGAAGATACCTAACCATGGTTAGCTAGGACCTATGTTGACGGGTTCAATGACGCCAAGCAGGAAATCCTAGATTTGTATCTTGACTTGAACCTTGCTACGGTCGTGGCCTTGGGCAGCTCTAATCAAGATCAGTCATCCCCAAACCCTTAAAATGATAGAGACAGAGCTTAACTTTGAGACATCATTCCTCTTTTTTTTTTTTTTGCTGTAATTCAAACATTTCCTTACAATGAATGAATGCAATTTCTGTGGCCTAGTTATACTTGTTGTTTGTAGTTTTCATTGTCATTATTATCAATGGTTTGTTTGCTCCCAAGTGCAACACTATATTTACTTTCTAATTATCATATTGTCAAGAGGCCTAGGCCTTGCACTTTAAGGCAATTTGAACTAATTCAGTCAATTGGCCTATGCTTGGGGCAGTGCAGCCTCAGACAATCAGATTGACCTGGTCATTGTCTTAGCATCTGTTTATAAAATTGCTAAAATAAATCCAACTTTCCAACTATTTAATAGAAATTGTTCATACCTTGATCGTTTGGAGTTATGGCATAAGCCGTGCCAATTTAGCCTTTTTGAACTCTTTAAAAGCACCTCAAATAATTGAGCTCATATTCCCATCCTTATTTGAATAAATTTTCGTGAGCCGTGTTACAATATATGTTGGCTAAGTCATTAGTTTCGAGCCACAGCCTCTTAGGCTATGCTGATCTAGAAGACTTCTACCTTGGTGACCAGTTATTCTCGAACTGATGGGTCTGTCAAGCGTTCTCTAGGCTCTCTCAGCCTAGCAAGCTACCTTATCGTAGCGACCGATCTCGTGGATAGACCGAGCTATTAATCTGCGTTTTGAGCTCTCTCGGCCTAGTAGGCTCTTCCCATGCCAACTGATCTCATGAATCGGTCAAGCTGTCGATCTGCTCCTTAGGCTCTTTTGGCTTAGCGGACTACTTCTCATGCCGACCGATCTCATGGATTGGCTAAGCTATCGATTTGTCCCTTAAGCTCTCTTAACCTAGTAGGCTCCTTCCCATGCCGACTGATCTCATGGATCGACCGGGCAGATGATCTGCCCCTTAGGCTCTCTTGGCCTAACAGACTCTTTCTCGTATCGACCGATCTCATGAATCGACCGAGCTATCGATCTACCCCTTAGGTTCTCTTGGCTTAGCGGGCTCCTTCCCATGCTGACCGATCTTATGGATCGGCCGGGCCATCGATCTACCTTTTAGGCCCTCTTGGCCTAGTAGGCTCTTTTTTCGTGCCGACCTATCTCATGGCCCGGTCAGACTGTTGATCTGCTCCTTAGGCTCTCTTGGTCAAGTGGGCTTTTTAATTATGCCGACCGATCTCGTGGGTCGGCCACGCTGTTGATCTACCCCTTAGGCTCTCTTGGCCTAGAGGGCTTTTTCTGTGCCGATTGATCTTGTGGATCGGCTGAGCTATCGATCTGCCCCTTAGGCTCTCTTGGCTTAGTGGGCTTCTTAATGGGCCAACTGATCTCATGGATCGACCGAGCTATTGATCTGCCCCTTAGGCTCTCTTGGCCTAGTAGGCTTTTCCGTGCCGACAGATCTCGTCAATCGATGGAGCTGTCAACCTGCCCTTTAGGCTCTCTTGGGTTAGAGGCCTTTTTTCGTGCCCCTTAGGCTTTCTCATGGATCGGCCGAGTTATTGATCTACCCTTTAGGCTTTTATAGCTTAGTGAGCTTTTTTCGTGCCGACCGATCTTGTGGATTGGCTGAGCTGTCAATCTGTCCTTTAGGCTCTCTTGGCCTAACGAGTTCTTTCTTCGTACCGACTAATCTTGTGGATCGGCCGATCTATCGATCTGCCCCTTAGGCTTTCTTGGCCTAGCATGATTTTTTTGTGTCGACCGATCTCATGGATTAACTAAGTTGTTGATCTGCCCCTTAGGCTCTCTTGGCCTAGCTAGCTCTTTAGTTGTCAGCTTTGAGCAATCTATAAACTTCTTGCATGTTTAGCTAATGGAGAGATAACATAAGCCAAAGAATTTATGTGATTTCAAAACAATAAGTCCCCTACTCATAAAACTGTAAAACTTCACACATAATCATATTTAATAGACCTAAACATAATAAAACTTTAAATGATCTCCATGCCAACGGTGAGCTAGAGTCTTCCTGTTGATGTCTTTCAGCCGATAGGTCCCATTCCTTATGAATGAGCTTACAATATAAGGCCCTTCCAGTTAGGCCCGAGCTTTCTTTACCGAGCGTCTCTAGTTGATTGATTAACCTTTTTGAGGACTAGATTGCCAACCTTCAGATTTCTTTACCGCTGCGTGTAGCCTCCTTTCTTCCAATAGGTCTATTTTTTCTTCCAAAGACTCTTCACTAGCTTTTAGATTGAAGACTTCTACTCTCTGGCTGGGAAAACCGATCTCCACTGGTATAACTACTTCTGTGCCGAGGGTAAAGGAGAAGGAGGTGTGGCTAGTAGGAGTCTGCTCTCATAATCCTTTCGCATTCTCTAGCTGGGTCTAGATAATCTTCAGGAGTGCTTTATTAGCTGCTTCTACTTGCCCATTAGCCTGCACATGCTATAAGGATGACCAATGGTGGCTAATATTCAGTTGCTCACAGAGCTCGCTGAACTGCCTATCTTTAAATTGTTTCCCATTGTCAGTCACCACTACTCTTAGGATCCCGAACTTATAGACAATCCTTTGCCAAAGAAATCTTCTCATGTTCTGCTCCTCGTGTTCAGCAAGGCTTCAGCTTCGACTCCTTTGGTGAAATAGTCGATAGTTACCACAATAAACTTTCTTTGCCTCTTACTTGGGGAAAATGGTCCCATGATATCGATTCTCCACTGGACGAAAGGCTACGAGATTTGGATCGGCGTTAACTCCTGCATCGACAACCTCAAGACATTAAAGAATCTCTAGCATTTATCACATCCCCTCACCAGATTTTGGGCATTTTTTTTTATAGTTGACCAGTAATACCCAGCTCGCAGAACCTTCTTTGCCAACAACCTCTAACCAAAATGGTTCCTGCAAATGCCTTTATAGATCTCCCTGAGGATATACTCGGCTTCTTCTTCATTCGCGCATCACTGCAATGGTATAGTGTGACCTCTCCTATATAACACATTGTTGATCGGCGCATACTTGATGGCTTGGTATTTGATCATTCTTTGCTCATTTAGAACTGTGGGTAAGTTCCGTCTAGCTAAATATTCCTTTATAGACCGAGCCTAGACTGCCTTTACCTCAATTTGTAGCACTAGGTCGACCGAGTACTCAGTGCATCAAGGGTCTCCACAGGCACACTAGGGTCTCTTTCATTAGAAGAAGCTATCCTCGCCAGTCGATCAGCCTCCTCATTATCTCCTCTGGCTACCCGCTCTAATGTAACGTTGGAGAACTTCTGGCCAAGCCCCTTGTTGTTTCACAATATTCTACTATTTTGCCCTCTTGGGCCTTAAACTCCCCCCCACTTGTTCAACAACAAGCTGAGAGTCACTGCACACTGTGACCTAGTCAGCCCCATCCATTCTCTTAGACATTTGTAGCCATGCAATAAGGGCTTCATACTCTACCTCGTTATTAGAGGTTAGGAAATTAAATCGAAACGCATTCTCAACTTTGAGTCTCTCAGGAGACACAAACACAATGCCCACCCTACTAGCTTCCCGAGTTAATGAACTATTGACATTCAAGATCCAGGTCTGAAGTAGATCTCCTTCGTCTTTGAGTTGCCAATTTGGTGCCACTGTGAACTCTACTATGAAATCAGCTGCAACCCATCCCTTAATCGCCACTTGGGATTTGTACTGTATGTCAAACTGACTTAACTGGACTAACTATTTGACCAGCCTTCCTGACGTCTTAGGCTTATGATGCACGGTTTTTAGTGGCTAATCTGTTAGAACTACAATAGTATGGGCTTCAAAGTATGCCCTCAATCTCTAAGTTGCATTGACAAGAGCAAAGGCTAGTAGCTCCATTTTTGGGTACTTCTTCTTCGCTCCTCGTAGTGCCTAGCTAGTGTATTACACTGGTTTCCGTACTCCACCTTCCTCTTAAACTAAAACCAAGCTGACAGTTGTGGGGGATACTACCAAGTACAGGTACAACCACTCCTTTAGAGTGTTTTTGCTAAGCAAGGGTACTGCCCCCAAATATTGTTTCAACTATTGGAAGGCTTCTTTACATTCTTCATTCTACTCAAAGGCCTTCATCAAGGTTTTGAAGAAAGAGAGGCACTTATCCGATGACCTCAATATGAATCTATTGAGAGTTGCGATCCGTTCTGCTAAGGTTTGTACTTCCTTAGTAGTCCTGGGAGATTACATTTTTAGAATTGCCAGAACCTTCTTTGGATTGGCTTCAATGCCTCGGCTGGATACCATAAACCCAAGGAACTTTCCAGAGGCCACACCAAATGCGCACTTAACTAGGTTCAGTTTCATTCAAAACTTTCGTAGTGTGCTAAATGTTTTCTCCAGCTCCGTTACATGGTCAGAAGCCTCCTTGCTTTTCACCAACATATCATCCACGTACACATCTACATTGCACCCGATTTGGAACTTAAACATAAAGTTGACTAACCTTTGATAGGTAGCTCTGGCATTCTTTAAGCCAAAAAGCATGACCTCGTAGCGATAGAGGCCTTGGTCGGTTATGAAAGAGGTATGCTCCCAGTTTTGTTTTGCCATCCAAATCTAGTTATATCCTAAAAAAGCATCCATAAATGAGAGTACCTGATATCCAACCGTTAAATTCACCAACAGGTCAATCATGGGAAAAGGAAAACTATCATTCGGGCATGCCTTATTTAAATATGTGAAGTCCATGCACATCCTCTATTTTCCATTAGACTTCTTAACCATCACCACATTAGAGAGGCAAGTTGGTTACTACACTTCCTTGATGAACTTGGCCTGGAAGAGCTTTTCTGCTTTCTCAGCTATTGCTTTATTCTGATCTAGAGTAAAGATCTTTCTCTTTTGTTTCACCAGCCTCATTCCTAGAAGAATGTTGAGGTGGTGAGCCATAACTTTAGTGTCGATGCCCGGCATATCTTCGTGAGTCTAAGCGAACATGTAAGCATTCTGCTTTAGAAAGTTTTTGAGTTATTTCTTCTGTTGTTCCGGGGCTGAGGCTCTGATCTGCATCATTCGTTTGAGCTCTGGATCGCCCACAATTACATCTTCCAGATCATCGCCTGGCTCCCCCCTCCTTATCTTTTCTTCATCCTAGACCTCCAGTTCATCAATAATCATGGTCTCCTAGCTAGTTTCCCCTTTCAAGGACGAGACATAACATTCCCTGGCAGCCCTCTAATTCCCTTTCACACACCCTACACCATTGTCTGTAAGGAACTTAAGGCGAAGATGGTAGGTCAATGTCACGGCCTTAAATTGATTTAACGTACCTCTCCCCAGGACTGTGTTGTACGCCGAAGGAGAGTCAACCACGAGGAAGGTCACTATTCTAATGGCCTGAGCGGGTTCAGCACCTAAAGTGATGGGTAGAGTGATCGCCCCAAGAGGCTCCATGTAGTCCCCTGCAAATCCGATCAGAGGGGGAGGAGACAAGGTGTAACTTATCCTTCCCAATGCTCATCTTATCGAATGCTCTCCAATATAAGATATCAGCTGAGCTCCCGCTATTCACCAAGATTCTGTAGATCTGAAAATTAGCTACGACGGCTGATATCACCAATGGATCATCATGGGGATGGTTCAGCTCCAGAGCTTCTTCTTCTATGAAAGTGATAGGGGAGGACCCTGATCTAACCTTCTTTGCCTGATGTTTCGCCATTATTACTTCTTCTGCCCTCCTAAGCTCCCTAGCATATTTCTTCCTTGCGGTTGAAGATTCAACTCCCCCAGCCAATCCACCTAAGATGACCGTTATTTCTCCTAAAGGTCCCTAGGCGGGCTGTACCCTTCTAAGGCTTCCCCTCGGTGGGCTCCTCCTCAGTGGTGTTCTTCTGTCGTCCTTCTGTTTCTTTTGCTGATCGGCCATAAACCCAACCCATTGTACTTCATTTTTTCTGATTAGACTTTTGACGAACCTCCTTAGATCGAAGCATTCCTCTGTATTGTGCCCGTGGTCTCGGTGGTAGAGACAATATTTGGATCTATCCTTTGAGCCCGCCGGGGCCTTCATTTCTTTTGGCCGTCAAAACTCAGGATCATTCTGGATATTATGGAAGACCTGCTCCATCTGTGAATTGAGAGGGGTAAAATCGGTCTCTTTGATAATCATCTCCACTCCTCATCCTATATGTCTGAGCTATCTTCAGTTCTCGATCAGTTTTGGCATCTAGTTGGTGTTTCTTGTCAGATCATGATGCCACCACTTTGATATCCCTTCTTACTCTCATAACGTCCTCCATATTTATATGTTTCTGAGCTCGAGACATCAGTTCAACTTTATCTTCTGGGGGTTTTTTAGCCAATCACAGGGCTTTAGGCCACTAATGAAGGCTGTGATGGCCACCTTACCCTCAGCTTCCTCTATTTCTAACATCTCTTGATTGAATCGATTCACATATTCTCTTAAAGTTTCATCTTGTCCTTACCGGACCGTCAACAGATGAGTCTGGGGTTTCTGTTGCTGTTGCCTCCCAATAAAGTAGGAAGCAAACTACTTACTAAGTTGCTTGAAATTACTAATAGACTCGGGCTTGATTTTGTTGAACCACACTCTGGCTGGCCTCTTCAGCGTGATTGAGAAAGCTCGGTACTTGATCTCATCTGGAACTACATGGAGGTGCATGGCAGAGTTATAAGTGTCTAGATGATCCAATGGGTCCCCTGTGCCATCATAGGGGTACACCATGGGCATCTTAAACTTCGAAGGTGATGGGCATTCCATCACTGCCGGAGTGAATTGAGTCCCAATTTTGTCCACGATATCCTCGATAATGTTTGGATTTCGAACGGCTGCCATCACCCTATCGAACTGCACCTGCATAGCTCTGATTCTTTCTTCTACCGCTGTATTCTTAGTCTTCTCTGCCTTTCGATGGTGCATTATTTGTGTCATAATATCATGCTTATACGAATGTTTGATAGTGTTTTATATCTATAAGTTCTTAATTATATCATGATTTTGACACACTTGTTGGATTGTGTAGGTTTG